>CAXAQZ010000141.1:17500-62500 GCA_963971145.1 Sussaba pulchella
CTCTCTATCTCATTATCTCTCTAT
The DNA here is from genome assembly GCA_963971145.1 of Sussaba pulchella. NCBI lineage: Eukaryota > Metazoa > Arthropoda > Insecta > Hymenoptera > Ichneumonidae > Sussaba > Sussaba pulchella. The sequence continues at coordinate 17,525 of CAXAQZ010000141.1, forward strand.
TTCTCTATCTCTTTATCTCTCTATCTCTCTATCTCTCTATCTCTCTATCTCTCTATCTCTCTATCTCTCTATCTTTTTATCTCTCTATCTCTCTATCTCTCTATCTCTCTATCCCTCTATCTCTCTATCTCTCTATCTCTCTATCTCTCTATCTCTCTATCTATCTATCTCTATATCTCTCTATCTACCTATCTCTCTATCCCTCTATCTCTCTATCTCTCTATCTCTTCATCTCTCAATCTCTATATATCTCTATCTCTCTATTTCTCCATCTCTCTATCTCTGAGTCTCTTCATCTCTGTATCTCTGTATCTCTCTATCTCTCTATCCCTCTATCTCTTTATTTCTCTATCTCTCTATCTCTCTTACTTCTTTATCCCTCTATCTCTCTATAGCTCTATCTCTCGATCTCTCTATCTCTCGATCTCTCTATCTCTTTATCTCTCTATCTCTCTATCTCTCTATTTCTCTATCTCACTATCTTTCTATCTCTCTATCTCTCTATCTCTCTATCTCTATATCTCTCTATCTCTCTATCTCTCTATCTTTATATCTCTATATCTCTCTATCTCTCTATCTCCCTATCTCTCTATCTCTCTATCTCTCTATCTCTCTATCTCTCTATCTCTCTATCTTTCTATCTCTCTATCTCTCTATCTCTCTATCTCTCTATCTCTCTATCTCTCTATCTCTCTGTCTCGCTATCTCGCTATCTCTCTATCTCTCTATCTCTCTACCTCTCTATCTCTCTATCTCTCTATTTCTCTATCTCTCTATCTCTCTATCTGTCTATCTCTCTATCTCTCTATCTCTCGATCTCTCCATCTCTTTATCTCTCTATCTCTTGTATCTCTCTATCCCTTTATCTCTTTATCTCTCTATCCCTTTATCTCTTTATCTCTCAATCTCTCTATATCTCAATCTCTCTATTTCTTTATCGCTCGATCTCTCTATCTCTCTATCTCTCTATCTCTCTATCTCTCTATCTCTTTATCTCTCTATCTCTCTATCTCTCTATCTCTCTATCTCTCTATCTCTCTATCTCTCTATCTCTCTATCTCTCTATCTCTCTATCTCTCTATCTCTCTATCTCTCTATCTTTCTATCTCTCTATCTCTCTATCTCTCTATCTCTCTATCTCTCTATTTCTCTATCTCTCTATCTCTCTATCTTTCTATCTCTCTATCTCTCTATCTCTCTATCTCTCTATCTCTCTATCTCTCTGTCTTTCTATCTCTCTATCTCTCTATCTCTCTATCTCTCTATCTCTTTATCTCTCTATCTCTCTATCTCTCTATCTCTCTATCTCTCTATCTCTCTATCTCTCTATCTCTTTATCCCTCTATCTCTCTATCTCTCTATCTCTCTATCTCTCTATCTCTCTATCTCTCTATCTTTCTATCTCTCTATCTCTCTATCTCTCTATCTCTCTATCTCTCTATCTTTCTATCTCTCTATCTCTTTATCTCTCTATCTCTCTATCTTTCTATCTCTTTATCTCTCTATCTCTCTATCTCTCTATCTCTCTATCTCTCTATCTCTCTATCTCTCTATCTCTCTATCTCTCTATCTCTCTATCTCTCTATCTCTCTATCTCTCTATCTCTCTATCTTTCTATCTCTCTATCTTTCCATCTCCCCATCTCTCTATCTCTCTATCCCTCTATCTCTCTATCATTCTATCTCTCAATCTCTCTATCTTTCTATCTCTCTATTTCTTTATCGCTCTATCTCTCTATCTCTCTATCTCTCTATCTCTCTATCTCTCTATCTCTCTATCTCTCTATCTCTCCATCTCTCTATCACTGAATCTCTTTATCTCTCTATCTCTGTTTCTCTCTATCTTTTTATCTCTTTATTTCTCTATCTCTCTATCTCTCTATCCCTTTATCCCTCTATCTCTCTATATCTCTATCTCTCTATCTTTCTATCTTTCTATCTTTCTACCTCTCTACCTCTCTATCTCTCTATCTCTCTATCTCTCTATCTCTCTATGTTTCTATCTCTCTATGTTTCTATCTCTCTATGTTTCTATCTCTCTATCTCTCTATCTCTCTATCTCTCTATCTCTCTATCTCTCTATTTCTCTATCTTTCTATCTCTCTATTTCTCTATCTCTCTATCTCTCTATCTCTCTATTTCTCTATCTCTCTATCTCTCTATCTCTCTATCTCTCCATCTCTCTATCTCTCTATCTCTCTATCTCTCTATCTCTCTATCTCTCTATCTCTCTATCTCTCTATCTCTCTATCTCTCTATCTCTCTATCTCTCTATCTCTCTATCTCTCTATCTCTCTATCTCTCTATCTCTCTATCTCTCTATCTATCTATCTCTCTATCTCTCTATCTCTCTATCTCTCTAGCTCTCTATCTCTCTATCTCTCTATCTCTCTATCTCTCTATCTCTCTATCTCTCTATCTCTCTATCTATCTATCTCTCTATCTCTCTATCTCTCTATCTCTCTATCTCTCTATCTCTCTATCTCTCTATCTCTCTATCTCTCTATCTCTCTATCTCTCTATCTCTCTATCTCTCTATCTCTCTATCTCTCTATCTCTCTATCTCTCTATCTCTCTATCTCTCCATCTCTCTATCTCTCTATCTCTCTATCTCTCTATCTCTCTATCTCTCTATCTCTCTATCTCTCTATCTCTCTATCTCTCTATCTCTCTATCTCTCTATCTCTCTATCTCTCTATCTCTCTATCTCTCTATCTCTCTATCTCTCTATCTCTCTATCTCTCTATCTCTCTATCTCTCTATCTCTCTATCTCTCTATCTCTCTATCTCTCTATCTCTCTATCTCTCTATCTCTCTATCTCTCTATCTCTCTATCTCTCTATCTCTCTATCTCTCTATCTCTCTATCTCTCTATCTCTCTATCTCTCTATCTCTCTATCTCTCTATCTCTCTATCTCTCTATCTCTCTATCTCTCTATCTCTCTATCTCTCTATCTCTCTATCTCTCTATCTCTCTATCTCTCTATCTCTCTATCTCTCTATCTCGCTATCTCGCTATCTCTCTATCTCTCTATCTCTCTACCTCTCTATCTCTCTATCTCTCTATTTCTCTATTTCTCTATCTCTCTATCTCTCTATCTGTCTATCTCTCTATCTCTCTATCTCTCGATCTCTCTATCTCTTTATCTCTCTATCTTTTGTATCTCTCTATCCCTTTATCTCTTTATCTCTCAATCTCTCTATATCTTAATCTCTCTATTTCTTTATCGCTCGATCTCTCTATCTCTCTATCTCTCTATCTCTCTATCTCTCTATCTCTCTATCCCTCTATCTCTCTATCTCTCTATCTCTCTATCTATCTATCTCGATATCTCTCTATCTACCTATCTCTCTATCCCTCTATCTCTCTATCTCTCTATCTTTTCATCTCTCAATCTCTATATATCTCTATCTCTCTATTTCTCCATCTCTCTATCTCTGAGTCTCTTCATCTCTGTATCTCTGTATCTCTCTATCTCTCTATCCCTCTATCTCTTTATTTCTCTATCTCTCTATCTCTCTTACCTCTTTATTCCTCTATCTCTCTATAGCTCTATCTCTCGATCTTTCTATCTCTCGATCTCTCTATCTCTTTATCTCTCTATCTCTCTATCTCTCTATTTCTCTATCTCACTATCTTTCTATCTCTCTATCTCTCTATCTCTCGATCTCTCTATCTCTCTATCTCTCTATCTCTCTACCTCTCTATCTTTATATCTCTATATCTCTCTATCTCTCTATCTCCCTATCTCTCTATCTCTCTATCTCTCTATCTCTCTATCTCTCTATCTCTCTATCTCTCTATCTCTCTATCTCTCTATCTCTCTGTCTCGCTATCTCGCTATCTCTCTATCTCTCTATCTCTCTACCTCTCTATCTCTCTATCTCTCTATTTCTCTATCTCTCTATCTCTCTATCTCTCTATCTCTTTATCTCTCTATCTCTCTATCTCTCGATCTCTCTATCTCTTTATCTCTCTATCTCTTGTATCTCTCTATCCCTTTATCTCTTTATCTCTCAATCTCTCTATATCTCAATCTCTCTATTTCTTTATCGCTCGATCTCTCTATCTCTCTATCTCTCTATCTCTCTATCTCTCTATCTCTCTATCTCTCTATCTCTCTATCTCTCTATCTCTCTATCTCTCTATCTCTCTATCTCTCTATCTCTCTATCTCTCTATCTCTCTATCTCTCTATCTCTCTATCTCTCTATCTCTCTATCTCTCTATCTCTCTATCTCTCTATCTCTCTATCTCTCTATCTCTCTATCTCTCTATCTCTCTATCTCTCTATCTCTCTATCTCTCTATCTCTCTATCTCTCTATCTCTCTATCTTTCTATCTCTCTATCTCTCTGTCTTTCTATCTCTCTATCTCTCTATCTCTCTATCTCTCTATCTCTCTATCTCTCTATCTCTCTATCTCTCTATCTCTCTATCTCTCTATCTCTTTATCTCTCTATCTCTCTATCTCTCTATCTCTCTATCTCTCTATCTCTCTATCTCTCTATCTCTTTATCTCTCTATCTCTCTATCTCTCTATCTCTCTATCTCTCTATCTCTCTATCTCTCTATCTCTCTATCTCTCTATCTCGCTATCTCGCTATCTCTCTATCTCTCTATCTCTCTACCTCTCTATCTCTCTATCTCTCTATTTCTCTATCTCTCTATCTCTCTATCTGTCTATCTCTCTATCTCTCTATCTCTCGATCTCTCTATCTCTTTATCTCTCTATCTCTTGTATCTCTCTATCCCTTTATCTCTTTATCTCTCAATCTCTCTATATCTCAATCTCTCTATTTCTTTATCGCTCTATCTCTCTATCTCTCTATCTCTCTATCTCTCTATCTCTCTATCTCTCTATCTCTCTATCTCTCTATCTCTCTATCTCTCTATCTCACTATCTCTCTATCTCTCTATCTCTCTATCTCTCTATCTCTCTATCTCTCTATCTCTCTATCTCTCTATCTCTCTATCTCTCTATCTCTCTATCTCTCTATCTCTCTATCTCTCTATCTCTCTATCTCTCTATCTCTCTATCTTTCTATCTCTCTATCTCTCTGTCTTTCTATCTCTCTATCTCTCTATCCCTCTATCTCTCTATCTCTCTATCTCTCTATCTCTCTATCTCTCTATCTCTCTATCTCTCTATCTCTCTATCTCTCTATCTCTTTATCTCTCTATCTCTCTATCTCTCTATCTCTCTATCTCTCTATCTCTCTATCTCTCTATCTCTCTATCTCTCTATCTCTCTATCTCTCTATCTCTCTATCTCTCTTTCTCTCTATCTCTCTATCTCTCTATCTTTCTATCTCTCTATCTTTCGATCTCCACATCTCTCTATCTCTCTATCCCTCTATCTCTCTATCATTCTATCTCTCAATCTCTCTATCTTTCTATCTCTCTATTTCTTTATCGCTCTATCTCTCTATCTCTCTATCTCTCTATCTCTCTATCTCTCTATCTCTCTATCTCTCTATCTCTCCATCTCTCTATCTCTGAATCTCTTTATCTCTCTATCTCTGTTTCTCTCTATCTTTTTATCTCTTTATTTCTTTATCTCTCTATCTCTATCCCTTTATCCCTCTATCTCTCTATATCTCTATCTCTCTATCTTTCTATCTTTCTATCTTTCTACCTCTCTACCTCTCTATCTCTCTATCTCTCTATCTCTCTATCTCTCTATGTTTCTATCTCTCTATGTTTCTATCTCTCTATCTCTCTATCTCTCTATCTCTCTATTTCTCTATCTTTCTATCTCTCTATCTCTCTATCTCTCCATCTCTCTATCTCTCTATCTCTCTATCTCTCTATCTCTCTATCTCTCTATCTCTCTATCTCTCTATCTCTCTATCTCTCTATCTCTCTATCTCTCTATCTCTCTATCTCTCTATCTCTCTATCTCTCTATCTCTCTATCTCTCTATCTCTCTATCTCTCTATCTCTCTATCTCTCTATCTCTCTATCTCTCTATCTCTCTATCTCTCTATCTCTCTATCTCTCTATCTCTCTATCTCTCTATCTCTCTATCTCTCTATCTCTCTATCTCTCTATCTCTTTATCTCTCTATCTCTTTATCTTTTTATCTTTCTGTCTCTCTATCTCTCTATCTCTTCAACTCTCTATCTCCCTATCTCTCTATCTCTCTATCTCTCTATGTTTCTATCTCTCTATGTTTCTATCTCTCTATCTCTCTATCTCTCTATCTCTCTATCTCTCTATCTCTCTATCTCTCTATCTCTCTATCTCTACATCTCTCTATCCCTCTATCTCTCTATTTCTCTATCTCTCTATCTCTCTTACCTCTTTATCCCTCTATCTCTCTATAGCTCTATCTCTCGATCTCTCTATCTCTCTATCTCTCTATCTCTCTATCTCTCTATCTCTCTATCTCTCTATCTCTCTATCTCTCCATCTCTCTATCTCTCTATCTCTCTATCTCTCTATCTCTCTATCTCTTTATCTCTCTATCTCTCTATCTCTCTATCTCTCTATCTCTCTATCTCTCTATCTCTCTATCTCTCTATCTCTCTATCTCTCTATCTTTCTATCTCTCTATCTCTCTATCTCTCTATCTCTCGATCTTTCTATCTCTCTATCTTCCTATCTCTCTATTTCTTTATCGCTCTATCTCTCTATCTCTCTATCTCTCTATCTCTCTATCTCTCCATCTCTCTATCTCTGAATCTCTTTATCTCTCTATCTCTGTTTCTCTCTATCTGTTTATCTCTTTATCTCTCTATCTCTCTATCTCTCTATCCCTTTATCCCTCTATCTCTCTATATCTCTATCTCTCTATCTTTCTATCTTTCTATCTTTCTACCTCTCTACCTCTCTATCTCTCTATCTCTCTATCTCTATATCTCTCTATCTCTCTATGTTTCTATCTCTCTATGTTTCTATCTCTCTATCTCTCTATCTCTCTATCTCTCTATCTCTCTATCTCTCTATATCTCTATTTCTCTATCTTTATATCTCTATATCTCTCTATCTCTCTATCTCCCTATCTCTCTATCTCTCTATCTCTCTATCTCTCTATCTCTCTATCTCTCTATCTCTCTATCTCTCTATCTCTCTATCTCTCTGTCTCGCTATCTCGCTATCTCTCTATCTCTCTATCTCTCTACCTCTCTATCTCTCTATCTCTCTATTTCTCTATCTCTCTATCTCTCTATCTCTCTATCTCTCTATCTCTCTATCTCTCTATCTCTCTATCTCTCTATCTCTCGATCTCTCTATCTCTTTATCTCTCTATCTCTTGTATCTCTCTATCCCTTTATCTCTTTATCTCTCAATCTCTCTATATCTCAATCTCTCTATTTCTTTATCGCTCGATCTCTCTATCTCTCTATCTCTCTATCTCTCTATCTCTCTATCTCTCTATCTCTCTATCTCTCTATCTCTCTATCTCTCTATCTCTCTATCTCTCTATCTCTCTATCTCTCTATCTCTCTATCTCTCTATCTCTCTATCTCTCTATCTCTCTATCTCTCGATCTCTCTATCTCTCTATCTCTCTATCTCTCTATCTCTCTATCTCTCTATCTCTCTATCTCTCTATCTCTCTATCTTTCTATCTCTCTATCTCTCTGTCTTTCTATCTCTCTATCTCTCTATCTCTCTATCTCTCTATCTCTCTATCTTTCTATCTCTCTATCTCTCTATCTCTCTATCTCTCTATCTCTTTATCTCTCTATCTCTCTATCTCTCTATCTCTCTATCTCTCTATCTCTCTATCTCTCTATCTCTTTATCTCTCTATCTCTCTATCTCTCTATCTCTCTATCTCTCTATCTCTCTATCTCTCTATCTCTCTATCTCTCTATCTCGCTATCTCGCTATCTCTCTATCTCTCTATCTCTCTACCTCTCTATCTCTCTATCTCTCTATTTCTCTATCTCTCTATCTCTCTATCTGTCTATCTCTCTATCTCTCTATCTCTCGATCTCTCTATCTCTTTATCTCTCTATCTCTTGTATCTCTCTATCCCTTTATCTCTTTATCTCTCAATCTCTCTATATCTCAATCTCTCTATTTCTTTATCGCTCGATCTTTCTATCTCTCTATCTCTCTATCTCTCTATCTCTCTATCTCTCTATCTCTCTATCTCTCTATCTCTCTATCTCTCTATCTCTCTATCTCTCTATCTCTCTATCTCTCTATCTCTCTATCTCTCTATCTCTCTATCTCTCTATCTCTCTATCTCTCTATCTCTCTATCTCTCTATCTCTCTATCTCTCTATCTCTCTATCTCTCTATCTCTCTATCTCTCTATCTCTCTATCTCTCTATCTCTCTATCTCTCTATCTCTCTATCTCTCTATCTCTCTATCTCTCTATCTCTCTATCTCTCTATCTCTCTATCTCTCTATCTTCCTATCTCTCTATCTCTCTGTCTTTCTATCTCTCTATCTCTTTATCCCTCTATCTCTCTATCTCTCTATCTCTCTATCTCTCTATCTCTCTATCTCTCTATCTCTCTATCTCTCTATCTCTTTATCTCTCTATCTCTCTATCTCTCTATCTCTCTATCTCTCTATCTCTCTATCTCTCTATCTCTCTATCTCTCTATCTCTCTATTTCTCTATCTCTCTATCTCTCTATCTCTCTATCTTTCTATCTCTCTATCTCTCTATCTCTCTATCTCTCTATCTCTCTATCTCTCTATCTCTCTATCTCTCTATCTCTCTATCTCTCTATCTCTCTATCTCTCTATCTCTCTATCTCTCTATCTCTCTATCTCTCTATCTCTCTATCTCTCTTTCTCTCTATCTCTCTATCTCTCTATCTTTCTATCTCTCTATCTTTCGATCTCCCCATCTCTCTATCTCTCTATCCCTCTATCTCTCTATCATTCTATCTCTCAATCTCTCTATCTTTCTATCTCTCTATTTCTTTATCGCTCTATCTCTCTATCTCTCTATCTCTTTATCCCTCTATCTCTCTATCTCTCTATCTCTCTATCTCTCTATCTCTCTATCTCTCTATCTCTCTATCTCTCTATCTCTTTATCTCTCTATCTCTCTATCTCTCTATCTTTCTATCTCTCTATTTCTTTATCGCTCTATCTCTCTATCTCTCTATCTCTCTATCTCTCTATCTCTCTATCTCTCTATCTCTCTATCTCTCTATCTCTCCATCTCTCTATCTCTGAATCTCTTTATCTCTCTATCTCTGTTTCTCTCTATCTTTTTATCTCTTTATTTCTTTATCTCTCTATCTCTATCCCTTTATCCCTCTATCTCTCTATATCTCTATCTCTCTATCTTTCTATCTTTCTATCTTTCTACCTCTCTACCTCTCTATCTCTCTATCTCTCTATCTCTCTATCTCTCTATGTTTCTATCTCTCTATGTTTCTATCTCTCTATCTCTCTATCTCTCGATCTCTCTATCTCTCTATCTCTCTGTCTTTCTATCTCTCTATCTCTCTATCTCTCTATCTCTCTATCTCTCTATCTCTCTATCTCTCTATCTCTCTATCTCTCTATCTCTTTATCTCTCTATCTCTCTATCTCTCTATCTCTCTATCTCTCTATCTCTCTATCTCTTTATCTCTCTATCTCTCTATCTCTCTATCTCTCTATCTCTCTATCTCTCTATCTCTCTATCTCTCTATCTCGCTATCTCGCTATCTCTCTATCTCTCTATCTCTCTACCTCTCTATCTCTCTATCTCTCTATTTCTCTATCTCTCTATCTCTCTATCTGTCTATCTCTCTATCTCTCTATCTCTCGATCTCTCTATCTCTTTATCTCTCTATCTCTTGTATCTCTCTATCCCTTTATCTCTTTATCTCTCAATCTCTCTATATCTCAATCTCTCTATTTCTTTATCGCTCGATCTCTCTATCTCTCTATCTCTCTATCTCTCTATCTCTCTATCTCTCTATCTCTCTATCTCTCTATCTCTCTATCTCTCTATCTCTCTATCTCTCTATCTCTCTATCTCTCTATCTCTCTATCTCTCTATCTCTCTATCTCTCTATCTCTCTATCTCTCTATCTCTCTATCTCTCTATCTCTCTATCTCTCTATCTCTCTATCTCTCTATCTCTCTATCTCTCTATCTCTCTATCTCTCTATCTCTCTATCTCTCTATCTCTCTATCTCTCTATCTCTCTATCTCTCTATCTCTCTATCTCTCTATCTCTCTATCTCTCTATCTCTCTATCTCTCTATCTCTCTATCTTTCTATCTCTCTATCTCTCTGTCTTTCTATCTCTCTATCTCTTTATCCCTCTATCTCTCTATCTCTCTATCTCTCTATCTCTCTATCTCTCTATCTCTCTATCTCTCTATCTCTCTATCTCTCTATCTCTTTATCTCTCTATCTCTCTATCTCTCTATCTCTCTATCTCTCTATCTCTCTATCTCTCTATCTCTCTATCTCTCTATCTCTCTATTTCTCTATCTCTCTATCTCTCTATCTCTCTATCTTTCTATCTCTCTATCTCTCTATCTCTCTATCTCTCTATCTCTCTATCTCTCTATCTCTCTATCTCTCTATCTCTCTATCTCTCTATCTCTCTATCTCTCTATCTCTCTATCTCTCTTTCTCTCTATCTCTCTATCTCTCTATCTTTCTATCTCTCTATCTTTCGATCTCCCCATCTCTCTATCTCTCTATCCCTCTATCTCTCTATCATTCTATCTCTCAATCTCGCTATCTTTCTATCTCTCTATTTCTTTATCGCTCTATCTCTCTATCTCTCTATCTCTTTATCCCTCTATCTCTCTATCTCTCTATCTCTCTATCTCTCTATCTCTCTATCTCTCTATCTCTCTATCTCTCTATCTCTCTATCTCTTTATCTCTCTATCTCTTTATCTCTCTATCTTTCTATCTCTCTATTTCTTTATCGCTCTATCTCTCTATCTCTCTATCTCTCTATCTCTCTATCTCTCTATCTCTCTATCTCTCTATCTCTCTATCTCTCTATCTCTCCATCTCTCTATCTCTGAATCTCTTTATCTCTCTATCTCTGTTTCTCTCTATCTTTTTATCTCTTTATTTCTTTATCTCTCTATCTCTATCCCTTTATCCCTCTATCTCTCTATATCTCTATCTCTCTATCTTTCTATCTTTCTATCTTTCTACCTCTCTACCTCTCTATCTCTCTATCTCTCTATCTCTCTATCTCTCTATGTTTCTATCTCTCTATGTTTCTATCTCTCTATCTCTCTATCTCTCTATCTCTCTATTTCTCTATCTTTCTATCTCTCTATCTCTCTATCTCTCCATCTCTCTATCTCTCTATCTCTCTATCTCTCTATCTCTCTATCTCTCTATCTCTCTATCTCTCTATCTCTCTATCTCTCTATCTCTCTATCTCTCTATCTCTCTATCTCTCTATCTCTCTATCTCTCTATCTCTCTATCTCTCTATCTCTCTATCTCTCTATCTCTCTATCTCTCTATCTCTCTATCTCTCTATCTCTCTATCTCTCTATCTCTCTATCTCTCTATCTCTCTATCTCTCTATCTCTCTATCTCTCTATCTCTCTATCTCTCTATCTCTCTATCTCTCTATCTCTCTATCTCTCTATCTCTCTATCTCTCTATCTCTCTATCTCTCTATCTCTCTATCTCTCTATCTCTCTATCTCTCTATCTCTCTATCTCTCTATCTGTCTATCTCTCTATCTCTCTATCTCTCTATCTCTTTATCTCTCTATCTCTTTATCTTTTTATCTTTCTGTCTCTCTATCTCTCTATCTCTTCAACTCTCTATCTCCCTATCTCTCTATCTCTCTATCTCTCTATGTTTCTATCTCTCTATGTTTCTATCTCTCTATCTCTCTATCTCTCTATCTCTCTATCTCTCTATCTCTCTATCTCTCTATCTCTCTATCTCTCTATCTCTACATCTCTCTATCCCTCTATCTCTCTATTTCTCTATCGCTCTATCTCTCTTACCTCTTTATCCCTCTATCTCTCTATAGCTCTATCTCTCGATCTCTCTATCTCTCTATCTCTCTATCTCTCTATCTCTCTATCTCTCTATCTCTCTATCTCTCTATCTCTCCATCTCTCTATCTCTCTATCTCTCTATCTCTCTATCTCTCTATCTCTTTATCTCTCTATCTCTCTATCTCTCTATCTCTTTATCTCTCTATCTCTCTATCTCTCTATCTTTCTATCTCTCTATCTCTCTATCTCTCTATCTCTCGATCTCTCTATCTCTCTATCTTCCTATCTCTCTATTTCTTTATCGCTCTATCTCTCTATCTCTCTATCTCTCTATCTCTCTATCTCTCTATCTCTCTATCTCTCCATCTCTCTATCTCTGAATCTCTTTATCTCTCTATCTCTGTTTCTCTCTATCTGTTTATCTCTTTATCTCTCTATCTCTCTATCTCTCTATCCCTTTATCCCTCTATCTCTCTATATCTCTATCTCTCTATCTTTCTATCTTTCTATCTTTCTACCTCTCTACCTCTCTATCTCTCTATCTCTCCATCTCTCTATCTCTCTATCTCTCTATGTTTCTATCTCTCTATGTTTCTATCTCTCTATCTCTCTATCTCTCTATCTCTCTATCTCTCTATCTCTCTATCTCTCTATTTCTCTATCTTTATATCTCTATATCTCTCTATCTCTCTATCTCCCTATCGGGATGGGGACAGTCTACCTCGGGGCAGTCTTACTCCGCGCAGTCTTACTTGGGACAGTCTTACTCGGCGCAGTCTTACTTGGGGCAGTCTAACTCAGCGCAGTCTACCTCGGCGATTTTGACAGGTCTACAGTCCGCCTTACCGACAAGAGATATGTATCATTCCTGTTTGTTAAAACTAGATGCGCGCGCTATCAACCGAGCATGCCTGACGACGCGGCTGCTTAGGGGATCTCAACTTGGTCCCTTCGTTCGTAATTGCTATAATAAATGAACAGTACAAAGTTGGCGCAATTTTAAAACCATCTCGTTGCACGGACGGAATTGAAGAAATTTGATACCTATTTAATAATAATAATAATTATTATAATTGTACATAATACTTATACATTCGAGATATAATAAATAAGACAGTTTAAATATTAATGAATAAGCGACATTATAATCCCAACCGAAATGGTGGTAATTATATGAAAAGATGTAATTTTGGAGCCATCTGTTCGCGACGACGGGCGCTGGGCGCCGGGCGACTCGCAGAATAATATGTTAGAATTCTAATTAGCCGATCCTGGACCGATACTCGGCCGAGTGTCGGACAAACATGACTTATATCGTGAATGTATAAGTATTATGTACAATTATAATGACAATTATTATTATTAAATAGTTATCAAATTTCTATAATTCCGTCCGTGCAACGAGATGGTTTTAAAATTGCGCCAACTTTGTACTGTTCATTTACTATAGTAATTACGAACGAAGAGACCAAGTTGAGATCCCCTAAGCAGCCGCGTCGTCAGGCATGCTCGGTTGTGGCCACGGTCTTATATACAGGTCGGGACCAGAGATTAGAGGAGAGATGTACCACGGAGCCTGTTTTGGTGGTGGATATTTTTGCAGCGCCACTGCCCGTAGCGGCGAGCCGCGAACTAAAAAAGGTAGATGTGAAACAATCGATGCTGCAGATTCCGGCCTACCGACTTGTGGATGTAAATTGTCGGTATTACAGTCCTCGCGAATGTGGACGTGAAAAAAATGGCTGGCTTCCGGTTCTAAACAGCTGAGCCCGGAGGCTCCGCCCCGTGCACGTGGTGGACAAGATTTCGATGTTATATATATATGACCAGGCCAGATTGACATTTCTGATATTTTTAAGATGTAAGATCGAATAAATGTCAGATGTAGGATGAAATAAATGTCAGATGCAAGATGGAATAAATGTAAGATGTAAGCTGAAATAAATGTCAGATGAAATAAATGTAAGATGTAAGATAGAATTAAATAATTTTTCATAATATTCGCTAGTTTAAATATATATATCGCGACACAACGCGACATATGTGAGCATATACATGGACGCACGTTCACTCTCGTACACATTCACACACGTTCTCTCTCGCTCCAGAGCAAGCGTTGATAGCGCTGTCTCTCTCGCATTCGCTGATGTCGTCAAGGACATCGTAGCTCGTCCGGCTATATCTATATTGCACTATCGCCTAAGGCCGAAGGATCCCCAACGCTCGTCGGGTCTCGCCTAGGGCATCCACACGTAGTCATGCACAGAACGGTCTAATAGAACGCTCGGAATACGCCGAGAGTTACCGAACGTTTCCGATGTGCTTGCGCTCGACCCCAGCAAAACAGAATTTTTCGATTCTGTCTCGTCCGCAAGTTTCACGACGCTCTCCCCCGGAACCGCCCCCCCCCCCCACCTTCCCGTACCGCCTGTATAGCAGGGTCCATACGACTTGGGTCCATGTTCAAATACGGGATCCGTGCCGTTCGGATCCGTATGGAAATATCAATAAATTATTTTTGTTCAATAATTTATTACCAATTCATAACCATAATAAATCATTGTCAACCATTGATCAATGAGAAATTTCTTCTCTTGTTCAAGTACTTATCACTTTTTTGTACTCAACTACTTGCATTGAATCAACTCGCAATTTATGAATTCATTATGTCATCGTTTCTCTGACTTACAAGGAAACCGCGCGATGTGTCCCCCTCCGATCGTGATAAAACTTTGTACGATTGTAGAGCAGGTCAAAATATTCCACACGTATTTTTTTTTATCTCCTGAGTCCCATATTTAGGGGATGAAAACTGCCCTTGAAAATCGAGGGATTTTTCGCTTTTCGATTATAACTCGTGAACGAGGGGAGATGAGACAAAAGTTTCAATGGGGAGGTTATTGCATTTGATGCGCACTAGATATTCGTGATAAGAACGATCAATTAATTGAAAGAATTGACCATTATTTATTCAAAGAATGGCTTTTTTTTTACATAAATCCGAGGGTTTTAGTTCGAACGAAATGTGACTTCGTCAATGTATACATGATGGAAAAATAAAGTTTACGTGTTTTTGGGTTTTTAAATATCTTGCATATATGGAGGTGTGAACCACCCTTGAAGTTTTCGATGAAATTGTAATTGTAATTGTTGTGCATAATTGGTAATTCCATTAGGAATATTTACGTCATTTCATGTCCGTAACAACTGTTACATTATAATTGAACATTTAGAACTGCAATTTAGCAGACCGACCCGCTCAGAGACTGAAAACCACCCCTGAAAATCGTAGGATTTTTCATTTTTCGCTTATCTATATCTCGTAAGCGGGATGAGATAGAAAAAAAGTTGCAATGGCAAAGTTACTGCATTTTACGCGCACTATATACATTGGTGATAAAAACGAACAATACATTTGACCCATTGAATATTATTTTCTTTAAAAAATGGATTTTTTTAACATGTCTACGAGGGTTTTAGTTCGATCGGAATGTGACTTCGTCAATGTATGAATGATAGAAAAATAAAGCTTACATATTTTTGGTTTCATTTATATCTCGCCCTTAAAGGCGTGTAAACCGCTGTCGAACTTTTCAATAATATTGTACCATAATTGGCGATTTCATTCGTAATACAAAACCTCACAAAATTGTATCCAGTAAAATTAACGATCCGGCGAAAGATGTTTTATTAGGGTTACAGAAGGGCCAGAACCACGTTTTCTCGAGATTCAGTTCAGACGTATTTTTTAATTCTGTCGATATATCACACTGATTGTGAACAAAATGACGCATCCGTAAAGGTAAATGAAAGAATCACAAAAATGCTTCGGAAAAGAACACGAACGGATTATATTTTATCGCTCGTGATAATCACTTCTGCCTATGAACGTCAACAACTTCGCGAGGTTGAATTTGAATCCATTGATATTTTTGAAATGAAATTTTCATCATCAGTGCTGAATGATGGAAATATTATTTTTTGAATATCAATAGATTCAGATATTTATAAGCTTTAGAACGGTGCTTACAAAAAGTTTCTAGCTTTTTTTGTCGCGAAGTTCTCGACGTTCAGAAGCAGACGTGATTTTTGCGAACGCGCTTCTTTAGTGGCTTCATAGTTTCCGCCAGTACTGTACATTATCGCGTCTAACATTTTTTTCGTTTAATATGGAAACGCATAATCCGAATGTACATTTGATACGGGCTGTCGCTAGCTCAGAATACGTTTCCAATTCCGCAACGAGATAAATACAGTTTTGGTAGGTTTTGTATTACGAATAAAATTGGCAATTAAGGTACACTATTATCGAAAGGTTCTAGAGTGGTTTACACACCCTTAAGGGCAAGTTATGAATGAAACCAAAAATACGTGAGCTTTATTTTTCCATCATTCATACATTGACAAAGTCACATTCCGATCGAACTAAAACCCTCGTAGACATGTTAAAAAACCCCATTTTTTAAATAAATAATATTCAATTGTTTAAATTTATTGTTCGTTTTTATCACCAATATATAGTGCGCGTAAAATGCAGTAACTTTGCCATTGCAACTTTTTTTCTGTCTCATCCCGCTTACGAGATATAAGCGAATAACGAAAAATCCTACGATTTTCAGGGGTGGTTTTCAGTCTCTGAGCGAGTCGGTCTACTAAATTGCAGTTCTAAGTGTTTAATTATTATGGAACACTTGCTACGGACATGAAATGATGTAAATATTACGAATGGAATTACCAATTATGATACAATATCGTCAAATACTTCAAGGGTGGTTCACACCCCCATATATGCAAGATATTAAAAAACCCAAAAACACGTAAACTTTATTTTTTCATCATGTATACATTGACGAAGTCACATTTCGTCCGAACTGAAACCCTCGGAATTATGTAAAAAAGAACCCATTCTTTGAATAAATAATGGTCAATTCTTTCAATTAATTGATCGTTCTTATCCCGAATGTCTAGTGCGTATTAAATGCAATAATCTCCTTATTGAAACTTTTTTCCTATGTCCCCTCGTTCACGAGTCATAATCAAAAAACGAAAAATCCCTTGATTTTCAAGGGCAGTTTTCACCCCCTAAAAATGGGACTCAGAAGATTAAAAAAAATACGTGTCGAATATTTTGACCTGCTCTACAATCGTGCAAAGTTTTATCAAGATCGGAGGCGGACACATCGCGCGGTTTCCTTGTTAGAGCAGAACACATGACCATGAGTTTTTAATAATTTCAGCCAAAACTTGACTTTGATTTGGCGTTGACTTTTTTTATAATACACTCATCAAAAAATTAAAGGACCACAGAACAGAACAGAATAGAACAAGAACAGAGAACAGAGAACAGTCGAAATTTGTCGAAATTTCAGGCATCTGTATCTCCGCGAAAAATAGTCGGATTCAGATAATTCACAGCTTCTTTATTAGCTTGAATCTTTGACTTTTCGAATCGAAGGTTAAACGATTTTCATCATGCCTTGCTGCTCTGTGCCAAGGGCAGAAGCGAACAAAAAACGGTTGTCTGAATTTTTATGAAAATTCGAGGAGGTGCGTGGCCTTCGACAAATTTTTTACAGAAAATGTATTCAAAACATTTGATAGCCTGTTTATTTCCATGCAAAATGCTTTTTTATTTATTGCTGTGCGATTTTTTGTGACTGAGTTATTCACTCCCAAAGCAAAAAATACATTTTTTTTCAAGCGCCTGTATCTCCTGAAATAATGATCGTACAACAATTGCTTGGATATCATTGGGAAGATAAAATTATCTTCTTAAAAATGCTCACACGAGATTTAGCAAGAAAAAATTCTTTCTTCGCAGTATTTACACTTCAAAAACATGTAAAAAAACGGCTAAATATTGGTAAATATTGGTAATTGTTTCTCAGTAAGGTAATCATGATACGGAAGTCGCGATCACACGCAAATGCAATCTTCCTTATTTAATGGTTAAAATCTAGTCAGGGAAAATCGTAAAGAACTTTTTAAAAAACCATTAAAGAAAAAAAAATGTGTGCCCTACAGATGTTTCCAAATTTTACTAAAAATTAAGAAATGACTGTTTTAGGTCTTTAACCGTTGAGGATGTAGCAGCAAGAACCGAAAGAGATTTCGGAATTCTTTTTTATTCATGAAAATTAACTCAGGATTCTACTTTAAAACTTTGAAAAAAAATTTTTTTTTTTTACATTTTTCGAAAGTAAATATGTTCAAGAATGTTCGTCGAAGGCATATTATATGGCCCAGGCATCGCTGATTGAGGGTAAGATAATTTTTTCTACGATTTGTCACTCACCGAAACTTTAAACGCGTTTTTCTCGGAACGACAGTTTCAAGTACCGTGGTCGTGATAACTCAAAAAGTACTGAACCGATCCTTATGAAATTTGGAACACATATTCTATATATTTGTACCAACCGACCTAACTACAATCAACTTAAAATTTTGAATGGAACTATTTTTTTATTGCAAAAAAAGACCCAAAAAAACGCATTTTTTTCGTATTTTAGCCACCATTTTGTTAATTTTGCACGTATATGAAATATTCTAGTTAGGTCGGTTCCTGAAGACATACTGAACATGAAAGTATTTGATTTTTTTGTTTCAAACTATCCGTCGGGAAGATTTCACGACCACGGCAACGGTACCTTCTTTTCGAGGCGTTGGCTTTAAACATATTTTACGTGTACAAAAAATGAAAAAAATACATTTAAAAATTTTTTTTTATGTACTTAAAGAGTGTATTTATCGAACATTTTAAAACTCAAATCGATATCTTCGATAGTATTCTCAGGAAAAATTCACGAAAATAGCGTTTTTTTCATGGTTTCAAAGTAGAATCCTGCCTTAAGAATCTAAAAAATGCTCTGATTCATAAAAGATGCATAACTTTTTTGCAGAGATTCAGTAATTTAAAGAATTTCGGATCTTTTTTATCACTAAAAATGACGAAAAATTATCTAAGAAATGCTAGGTCCACATTTAAGATTTTGAGATTTTGTACACAATGGCGGCTACATAACGAAGCGAAGAGAGAGAGCCATTTTTGAAGTGTATGTTTTTGAAGGGTAAATACTGCAAATAAAAAATTTTTTTTTGCAAAATTTCGTATAAACATTTTTAAGAAGATATGTTTATCTTTCTAATGATATGTGAGCATTTATTGTGCGATCATTATTTCAGGAGATACGGGCGCTCGAAAAAAAATGTGTTTTTTGCTTTGGGAGTGAATAACGCAGTCCAAAAAAAATCGCACAGCAATAAATAAAAAAGCATTTTGCACAGAAATAGACAGGCTATCAAATGTTTTGAATACATTTGCTGTAAAAAATTTGTTGAACGCCGCGCACCTTCCCGAATTTTCATAAAAATTGAGACAACCGTTTTTGTTCGTTTCTGCTCTTGGCACAGAGCAGCAGGGCATGATAAAAAATGTTCAACCTTTGATTCTAGAAGTCAAAGATTTAAGCTAATAAACAAGCTGTGAATTACCTGAATCCGACTATTGTTCGCGGAGATACAGATGCCTAAAATTTCGACAAATTTCGACTATTCTCAAGTGGTCCTTTAATTTTTTTGATGAGTGTATAATCACCGGACTGGTCTGTTGAATAAAAATAAATTTGATCTTAATGTTCGAGATGGCAACATCATCAAGGTGTCTGATCGCCACGCAGGAGACCCGTGTTCAAATCTCGATTGATGGTGGATTTTTTTCCCGGTGCAACTGTCGTTTTTTATTGAATAAAATCTAGAAAGAGTCGGGTACAGAAAATTGTAAGACACATTCAAGATCTTTCAGGATCTTTTTATTTTATCTTTGAAAGTAAATATCTCGTGACCCAACGGTTGAAGTAACACGGTCCTGAAACATTTTTCGTTTGTCCAACGAATTTTCGTATTCGACTATTTCTAGGTTTTATTAAATCAAAAAACAGTGAGATCGAAAATACATTTTTTGTGGTAATTATTTACTTTTACGGCTTTTCCGAATTCTACAGTTTTTTTTAATTTTTCTTTTTCGAAAATGTTTGTTTGGTTCTCTACATGAAGAATAAGGTGGGGGAGGTCAGAAAATGTTATCAAAAATATATTTTTTTACGTATTTTCGAAATTAACCCCTTGCCGTGCTTTAACGAGTCTGACTCGTAATGAAAATTTTGGGCCAAACATGAATATAACGAGCCAGGCTCGTGAATAGATCGTCGGGCCAAACGTAAACATCACGAGCCGAGGTCGTTCACAGGTAGTCGAATCAAACATAAACATCGCGCATCAGTCTGATTTGTTTACCACGCGTTGACGCGTAACACTTGGGCCCGATTTTCGTCGAGCTAAATGGGGGGGAGTTGTAAAACTCGTGGGCAAGATAAACCGTTCTGATGTAGCCGGACGAGCTACGATGTTCTTGACGACATCGCCGAATGCGAGAGAGACAGCGCTATCAGCGCTTGCTCTGGAGCGAGAGAGAACGTGTGTGAATGTGTGAGAGTGAACGTGCGTCCATGTATATGCTCACATATGTCGCGTTGTGTCGCGATATACATATTCAAACTAGCGACTATTATGAAAAATTATTTAATTCTATCTTACATCTTACATTTATTTCATCTTACATTTATTTCAGCTTACATCTTACATCTATTCCACCTTGCATCTGACATTTATTTCATCCAACATCTGACATCTATTTCATCCTACATCTTAACAATATAAGAAATGTCAATCTGGCCTGGTCATATATATATAACATCGAAATCTCGTCGACCACGTGCACGGGGCGGCGCCTACGGGCTCAGCTGTTTAGAACCGGAAGCCAGCCATTTTTTTTCACGTCCACATTCGCGAGAACTGTAACACCGACAATTTACATCCACAAGTCGGTAGGCCGGAATCTGCAGCATCGATTGTTTCACATCTACCTTTTTTAGTACGCGGCTCGCCGCTACGGGTAGTGGCGCTGCAAAAACATCCACCACCAAAACAGGCTCCGTGGTACATCTCTCCTCTAATCTCTGTCGGGACACTCGCTGGGAAAAAGTGTCCGCAAAAGTGTCCCCCAATATGGCCGACCTAGGGGGCCAGCGCATGCGCAATATCCTCTGCTCCTTTCGACGGTTGCGAATATATCAGTTTATTCGTGCCCATTCAATTCATTATCATTAGTAATACAGCGATGGTTTTTAATATGTGATACCCGAGTGAGGGGCATACCGCGGGCTTAAACTCTTCATTAACGTTTCATTATCAACTGCAGAAAACCATTTATTACGAGTTATACTAAATATGACACCTGAAAGTGGGTTGGGGAATAAAATGAATGTTATTTATTCATTCGGCAATATTTATTTTCATACTGTAACTTATAATAAATATTATTATTTCTCATGAATCAATTTTTGTAATATTTTGCTTGTCTTTTTTTTTTTTTTTTGCGGTGTTTCAATGGAACACCGTGAATACTCGTACAGAACCAACAAATAAAAAATAACAACACGAATTAGCAGAGCCGTCACTGGACGCCCCCGCTATGCCAAAAACGCCTAAAAAATATCACAATTACTTATTGTCCTAGGACAGATTGTAGTTACACAGATATGTAATAAAAAAATTTTTTTTTGCAGCACTTTGTTTTTTTACATTTTTGTTTACTTGCTGAGAATATTGTCTCATTCGCATCCTTAAATAATATTTTATAGGATATGATAAAATATTCTGGGCATGCTCTTTACAGGGACACACACACACACACGAATTGTTTATCAGTCAATGGCTTGGTTAGCTGGAGAGATTTCTGCTACTCTTCTCTCAGCGAATCATCTTTTGGTGCAGAAAACGTTGGAAATGTCACCCCACAACCCGCATAACCTGTCTTGCGCACCCAGGTACTCCACATTTCTTCGGCATTTTTTTTATTAAAACTTTCACACCAAATAAAAAAAAATTAAAAAAAACTTTTTAATGTTTCTGTAACGTGTTCAATGTCCACTCATAATTATTGTGAGGTATTTGATACTACAAATATACATAAGACCGTGTACACGAGATCGCACGAGATCGGGGTATAATCATAATAATTTGGCCCCCTAGGTCGGCCATATTGGGGACACTTTTGCGGACACTGGATTGCATGTAGCCGGTATAGGAGAGTCCCGACCTGTATATAAGACCGTGGTTGTGGCGCGCGCATCTAGTTTTAACAAACAGGAATGATACATATCTCTTGTCGGTAAGGCAGACTGTAGACCTGTCAAAATCGCCGAGGTAGACTGCGCTGAGTTAGACTGCCCCAAGTAAGACTGCGCCGAGTAAGACTGTCCCAAGTAAGACTGCGCGGAGTAAGACTGCCCCGAGGTAGACTGTCCCCATCCCTCCCTATCTCTCTATCTCTCTATCTCTCTATCTCTCTATCTCTCTATCTCTCTATCTCTCTATCTCTCTATCTCTCTATCTCTCTGTCTCGCTATCTCGCTATCTCTCTATCTCTCTATCTCTCTACCTCTCTATCTCTCTATCTCTCTATTTCTCTATCTCTCTATCTCTCTATCTCTCTATCTCTCTATCTCTCTATCTCTCTATCTCTCTATCTCTCGATCTCTCTATCTCTTTATCTCTCTATCTCTTGTATCTCTCTATCCCTTTATCTCTTTATCTCTCAATCTCTCTATATCTCAATCTCTCTATTTCTTTATCGCTCGATCTCTCTATCTCTCTATCTCTCTATCTCTCTATCTCTCTATCTCTCTATCTCTCTATCTCTCTATCTCTCTATCTCTCTATCTCTCTATCTCTCTATCTCTCTATCTCTCTGTCTCGCTATCTCGCTATCTCTCTATCTCTCTATCTCTCTATCTCTCTATCTCTCTATCTCTCTATCTCTCTATCTCTCTATCTCTCTATCTCTCTATCTCTCTATCTCTCTATCTCTCTATCTCTCTATCTCTCTATCTCTCTATCTCTCTATCTCTCTATCTCTCTATCTCTCTATCTCTCTATCTCTCTATCTCTCTATCTCTCTATCTCTCTATCTTCCTATCTCTCTATCTCTCTGTCTTTCTATCTCTCTATCTCTTTATCCCTCTATCTCTCTATCTCTCTATCTCTCTATCTCTCTATCTCTCTATCTCTCTATCTCTCTATCTCTCTATCTCTTTATCTCTCTATCTCTCTATCTCTCTATCTCTCTATCTCTCTATCTCTCTATCTCTCTATCTCTCTATCTCTCTATCTCTCTATTTCTCTATCTCTCTATCTCTCTATCTCTCTATCTTTCTATCTCTCTATCTCTCTATCTCTCTATCTCTCTATCTCTCTATCTCTCTATCTCTCTATCTCTCTATCTCTCTATCTCTCTATCTCTCTATCTCTCTTTCTCTCTATCTCTCTATCTCTCTATCTTTCTATCTCTCTATCTTTCGATCTCCCCATCTCTCTATCTCTCTATCCCTCTATCTCTCTATCATTCTATCTCTCAATCTCTCTATCTTTCTATCTCTCTATTTCTTTATCGCTCTATCTCTCTATCTCTCTATCTCTTTATCCCTCTATCTCTCTATCTCTCTATCTCTCTATCTCGCTATCTCTCTATCTCTCTATCTCTCTATCTCTCTATCTCTTTATCTCTCTATCTCTCTATCTCTCTATCTTTCTATCTCTCTATTTCTTTATCGCTCTATCTCTCTATCTCTCTATCTCTCTATCTCTCTATCTCTCTATCTCTCTATCTCTCTATCTCTCTATCTCTCTATCTCTCTATCTCTCTATCTCTCCATCTCTCTATCTCTGAATCTCTTCATCTCTCTATCTCTGTTTCTCTCTATCTTTTTATCTCTTTATTTCTTTATCTCTCTATCTCTATCCCTTTATCCCTCTATCTCTCTATATCTCTATCTCTCTATCTTTCTATCTTTCTATCTTTCTACCTCTCTACCTCTCTATCTCTCTATCTCTCTATCTCTCTATCTCTCTATGTTTCTATCTCTCTATGTTTCTATCTCTCTATCTCTCTATCTCTCCATCTCTCTATCTCTCTATCTCTCTATCTCTCTATCTCTCTATCTCTCCATCTCTCTATCTCTCTATCTCTCTATCTCTCTATCTCTCTATCTCTCTATCTCTCTATCTCTCTATCTCTCTATCTCTCTATCTCTCTATCTCTCTATCTCTCTATCTCTCTATCTCTCTATCTCTCTGTCTTTCTATCTCTCTATCTCTCTATCTCTCTATCTCTCTATCTCTCTATCTTTCTATCTCTCTATCTCTCTATCTCTCTATCTCTTTATCTCTCTATCTCTCTATCTCTCTATCTCTCTATCTCTCTATCTCTCTATCTCTTTATCTCTCTATCTCTCTATCTCTCTATCTCTCTATCTCTCTATCTCTCTATCTCTCTATCTCTCTATCTCTCTATCTCTCTATCTCGCTATCTCGCTATCTCTCTATCTCTCTATCTCTCTACCTCTCTATCTCTCTATCTCACTATTTCTCTATCTCTCTATCTCTCTATCTGTCTATCTCTCTATCTCTCTATCTCTCGATCTCTCTATCTCTTTATCTCTCTATCTCTTGTATCTCTCTATCCCTTTATCTCTTTATCTCTCAATCTCTCTATATCTCAATCTCTCTATTTCTTTATCGCTCGATCTCTCTATCTCTCTATCTCTCTATCTCTCTATCTCTCTATCTCTCTATCTCTCTATCTCTCTATCTCTCTATCTCTCTATCTCTCTATCTCTCTATCTCTCTATCTCTCTATCTCTCTATCTCTCTATCTCTCTATCTCTCTATCTCTCTATCTCTCTATCTCTCTATCTCTCTATCTCTCTATCTCTCTATCTCTCTATCTCTCTATCTCTCTATCTCTCTATCTCTCTATCTCTCTATCTTTCTATCTCTCTATCTCTCTGTCTTTCTATCTCTCTATCTCTTTATCCCTCTATCTCTCTATCTCTCTATCTCTCTATCTCTCTATCTCTCTATCTCTCTATCTCTCTATCTCTCTATCTCTTTATCTCTCTATCTCTCTATCTCTCTATCTCTCTATCTCTCTATCTCTCTATCTCTCTATCTCTCTATCTCTCTATCTCTCTATCTCTCTATTTCTCTATCTCTCTATCTCTCTATCTCTCTATCTTTCTATCTCTCTATCTCTCTATCTCTCTATCTCTCTATCTCTCTATCTCTCTATCTCTTTATCTCTCTATCTCTCTATCTCTCTATCTCTCTATCTCTCTATCTCTCTTTCTCTCTATCTCTCTATCTCTCTATCTTTCTATCTCTCTATCTTTCGATCTCCCCATCTCTCTATCTCTCTATCCCTCTATCTCTCTATCATTCTATCTCTCAATCTCTCTATCTTTCTATCTCTCTATTTCTTTATCGCTCTATCTCTCTATCTCTCTATCTCTTTATCCCTCTATCTCTCTATCTCTCTATCTCTCTATCTCTCTATCTCTCTATCTCTCTATCTCTCTATCTCTCTATCTCTTTATCTCTCTATCTCTCTATCTCTCTATCTTTCTATCTCTCTATTTCTTTATCGCTCTATCTCTCTATCTCTCTATCTCTCTATCTCTCTATCTCTCTATCTCTCTATCTCTCTATCTCTCTATCTCTCCATCTCTCTATCTCTGAATCTCTTTATCTCTCTATCTCTGTTTCTCTCTATCTTTTTATCTCTTTATTTCTTTATCTCTCTATCTCTATCCCTTTATCCCTCTATCTCTCTATATCTCTATCTCTCTATCTTTCTATCTTTCTATCTTTCTACCTCTCTACCTCTCTATCTCTCTATCTCTCTATCTCTCTATCTCTCTATGTTTCTATCTCTCTATGTTTCTATCTCTCTATCTCTCTATCTCTCTATCTCTCTATTTCTCTATCTTTCTATCTCTCTATCTCTCTATCTCTCCATCTCTCTATCTCTCTATCTCTCTATCTCTCTATCTCTCTATCTCTCTATCTCTCTATCTCTCTATCTCTCTATCTCTCTATCTCTCTATCTCTCTATCTCTCTATCTCTCTATCTCTCTATCTCTCTATCTCTCTATCTCTCTATCTCTCTATCTCTCTATCTCTCTATCTCTCTATCTCTCTATCTCTCTATCTCTCTATCTCTCTATCTCTCTATCTCTCTATCTCTCTATCTCTCTATCTCTCTATCTCTCTATCTCTCTATCTCTCTATCTCTCTATCTCTCTATCTCTCTATCTCTCTATCTCTCTATCTCTCTATCTCTCTATCTCTCTATCTCTCTATCTCTCTATCTCTCTATCTCTCTATCTCTCTATCTCTCTATCTCTCTATCTCTCTATCTCTCTATCTCTCTATCTCTCTATCTCTCTATCTCTCTATCTCTCTATCTCTCTATCTCTCTATCTCTCTATCTCTCTATCTCTCTATCTCTCTATCTCTCTATCTCTCTATCTCTCTATCTCTCTATCTCTCTATCTCTCTATCTCTCTATCTCTCTATCTCTCTATCTCTCTATCTCTCTATCTCTCTATCTCTCTATCTCTCTATCTCTCTATCTCTCTATCTCTCTATCTCTCTATCTCTCTATCTCTCTATCTTTCTATCTCTCTATCTCTCTGTCTTTCTATCTCTCTATCTCTTTATCCCTCTATCTCTCTATCTCTCTATCTCTCTATCTCTCTATCTCTCTATCTCTCTATCTCTCTATCTCTCTATCTCTTTATCTCTCTATCTCTCTATCTCTCTATCTCTCTATCTCTCTATCTCTCTATCTCTCTATCTCTCTATCTCTCTATCTCTCTATTTCTCTATCTCTCTATCTCTCTATCTCTCTATCTTTCTATCTCTCTATCTCTCTATCTCTCTATCTCTCTATCTCTCTATCTCTCTATCTCTCTATCTCTCTATCTCTCTATCTCTCTATCTCTCTATCTCTCTATCTCTCTTTCTCTCTATCTCTCTATCTCTCTATCTTTCTATCTCTCTATCTTTCGATCTCCCCATCTCTCTATCTCTCTATCCCTCTATCTCTCTATCATTCTATCTCTCAATCTCGCTATCTTTCTATCTCTCTATTTCTTTATCGCTCTATCTCTCTATCTCTCTATCTCTTTATCCCTCTATCTCTCTATCTCTCTATCTCTCTATCTCTCTATCTCTCTATCTCTCTATCTCTCTATCTCTCTATCTCTCTATCTCTTTATCTCTCTATCTCTTTATCTCTCTATCTTTCTATCTCTCTATTTCTTTATCGCTCTATCTCTCTATCTCTCTATCTCTCTATCTCTCTATCTCTCTATCTCTCTATCTCTCTATCTCTCTATCTCTCTATCTCTCTATCTCTCTATCTCTCTATCTCTCCATCTCTCTATCTCTGAATCTCTTTATCTCTCTATCTCTGTTTCTCTCTATCTTTTTATCTCTTTATTTCTTTATCTCTCTATCTCTATCCCTTTATCCCTCTATCTCTCTATATCTCTATCTCTCTATCTTTCTATCTTTCTATCTTTCTACCTCTCTACCTCTCTATCTCTCTATCTCTCTATCTCTCTATCTCTCTATGTTTCTATCTCTCTATGTTTCTATCTCTCTATCTCTCTATCTCTCTATCTCTCTATTTCTCTATCTTTCTATCTCTCTATCTCTCTATCTCTCCATCTCTCTATCTCTCTATCTCTCTATCTCTCTATCTCTCTATCTCTCTATCTCTCTATCTCTCTATCTCTCTATCTCTCTATCTCTCTATCTCTCTATCTCTCTATCTCTCTATCTCTCTATCTCTCTATCTCTCTATCTCTCTATCTCTCTATCTCTCTATCTCTCTATCTCTCTATCTCTCTATCTCTCTATCTCTCTATCTCTCTATCTCTCTATCTCTCTATCTCTCTATCTCTCTATCTCTCTATCTCTCTATCTCTCTATCTCTCTATCTCTCTATCTCTCTATCTCTCTATCTCTCTATCTCTCTATCTCTCTATCTCTCTATCTCTCTATCTCTCTATCTCTCTATCTCTCTATCTCTCTATCTCTCTATCTGTCTATCTCTCTATCTCTCTATCTCTCTATCTCTTTATCTCTCTATCTCTTTATCTTTTTATCTTTCTGTCTCTCTATCTCTCTATCTCTTCAACTCTCTATCTCCCTATCTCTCTATCTCTCTATCTCTCTATGTTTCTATCTCTCTATGTTTCTATCTCTCTATCTCTCTATCTCTCTATCTCTCTATCTCTCTATCTCTCTATCTCTCTATCTCTCTATCTCTCTATCTCTACATCTCTCTATCCCTCTATCTCTCTATTTCTCTATCGCTCTATCTCTCTTACCTCTTTATCCCTCTATCTCTCTATAGCTCTATCTCTCGATCTCTCTATCTCTCTATCTCTCTATCTCTCTATCTCTCTATCTCTCTATCTCTCTATCTCTCTATCTCTCCATCTCTCTATCTCTCTATCTCTCTATCTCTCTATCTCTCTATCTCTTTATCTCTCTATCTCTCTATCTCTCTATCTCTCTATCTCTCTATCTCTCTATCTCTCTATCTCTCTATCTTTCTATCTCTCTATCTCTCTATCTCTCTATCTCTCGATCTCTCTATCTCTCTATCTTCCTATCTCTCTATTTCTTTATCGCTCTATCTCTCTATCTCTCTATCTCTCTATCTCTCTATCTCTCTATCTCTCCATCTCTCTATCTCTGAATCTCTTTATCTCTCTATCTCTGTTTCTCTCTATCTGTTTATCTCTTTATCTCTCTATCTCTCTATCTCTCTATCCCTTTATCCCTCTATCTCTCTATATCTCTATCTCTCTATCTTTCTATCTTTCTATCTTTCTACCTCTCTACCTCTCTATCTCTCTATCTCTCCATCTCTCTATCTCTCTATCTCTCTATGTTTCTATCTCTCTATGTTTCTATCTCTCTATCTCTCTATCTCTCTATCTCTCTATCTCTCTATCTCTCTATCTCTCTATTTCTCTATCTTTATATCTCTATATCTCTCTATCTCTCTATCTCCCTATCGGGATGGGGACAGTCTACCTCGGGGCAGTCTTACTCCGCGCAGTCTTACTTGGGACAGTCTTACTCGGCGCAGTCTTACTTGGGGCAGTCTAACTCAGCGCAGTCTACCTCGGCGATTTTGACAGGTCTACAGTCCGCCTTACCGACAAGAGATATGTATCATTCCTGTTTGTTAAAACTAGATGCGCGCGCTATCAACCGAGCATGCCTGACGACGCGGCTGCTTAGGGGATCTCAACTTGGTCCCTTCGTTCGTAATTGCTATAATAAATGAACAGTACAAAGTTGGCGCAATTTTAAAACCATCTCGTTGCACGGACGGAATTGAAGAAATTTGATACCTATTTAATAATAATAATAATTATTATAATTGTACATAATACTTATACATTCGAGATATAATAAATAAGACAGTTTAAATATTAATGAATAAGCGACATTATAATCCCAACCGAAATGGTGGTAATTATATGAAAAGATGTAATTTTGGAGCCATCTGTTCGCGACGACGGGCGCTGGGCGCCGGGCGACTCGCAGAATAATATGTTAGAATTCTAATTAGCCGATCCTGGACCGATACTCGGCCGAGTGTCGGACAAACATGACTTATATCGTGAATGTATAAGTATTATGTACAATTATAATGACAATTATTATTATTAAATAGTTATCAAATTTCTATAATTCCGTCCGTGCAACGAGATGGTTTTAAAATTGCGCCAACTTTGTACTGTTCATTTACTATAGTAATTACGAACGAAGAGACCAAGTTGAGATCCCCTAAGCAGCCGCGTCGTCAGGCATGCTCGGTTGTGGCCACGGTCTTATATACAGGTCGGGACCAGAGATTAGAGGAGAGATGTACCACGGAGCCTGTTTTGGTGGTGGATATTTTTGCAGCGCCACTGCCCGTAGCGGCGAGCCGCGAACTAAAAAAGGTAGATGTGAAACAATCGATGCTGCAGATTCCGGCCTACCGACTTGTGGATGTAAATTGTCGGTATTACAGTCCTCGCGAATGTGGACGTGAAAAAAATGGCTGGCTTCCGGTTCTAAACAGCTGAGCCCGGAGGCTCCGCCCCGTGCACGTGGTGGACAAGATTTCGATGTTATATATATATGACCAGGCCAGATTGACATTTCTGATATTTTTAAGATGTAAGATCGAATAAATGTCAGATGTAGGATGAAATAAATGTCAGATGCAAGATGGAATAAATGTAAGATGTAAGCTGAAATAAATGTCAGATGAAATAAATGTAAGATGTAAGATAGAATTAAATAATTTTTCATAATATTCGCTAGTTTAAATATATATATCGCGACACAACGCGACATATGTGAGCATATACATGGACGCACGTTCACTCTCGTACACATTCACACACGTTCTCTCTCGCTCCAGAGCAAGCGTTGATAGCGCTGTCTCTCTCGCATTCGCTGATGTCGTCAAGGACATCGTAGCTCGTCCGGCTATATCTATATTGCACTATCGCCTAAGGCCGAAGGATCCCCAACGCTCGTCGGGTCTCGCCTAGGGCATCCACACGTAGTCATGCACAGAACGGTCTAATAGAACGCTCGGAATACGCCGAGAGTTACCGAACGTTTCCGATGTGCTTGCGCTCGACCCCAGCAAAACAGAATTTTTCGATTCTGTCTCGTCCGCAAGTTTCACGACGCTCTCCCCCGGAACCGCCCCCCCCCCCCACCTTCCCGTACCGCCTGTATAGCAGGGTCCATACGACTTGGGTCCATGTTCAAATACGGGATCCGTGCCGTTCGGATCCGTATGGAAATATCAATAAATTATTTTTGTTCAATAATTTATTACCAATTCATAACCATAATAAATCATTGTCAACCATTGATCAATGAGAAATTTCTTCTCTTGTTCAAGTACTTATCACTTTTTTGTACTCAACTACTTGCATTGAATCAACTCGCAATTTATGAATTCATTATGTCATCGTTTCTCTGACTTACAAGGAAACCGCGCGATGTGTCCCCCTCCGATCGTGATAAAACTTTGTACGATTGTAGAGCAGGTCAAAATATTCCACACGTATTTTTTTTTATCTCCTGAGTCCCATATTTAGGGGATGAAAACTGCCCTTGAAAATCGAGGGATTTTTCGCTTTTCGATTATAACTCGTGAACGAGGGGAGATGAGACAAAAGTTTCAATGGGGAGGTTATTGCATTTGATGCGCACTAGATATTCGTGATAAGAACGATCAATTAATTGAAAGAATTGACCATTATTTATTCAAAGAATGGCTTTTTTTTTACATAAATCCGAGGGTTTTAGTTCGAACGAAATGTGACTTCGTCAATGTATACATGATGGAAAAATAAAGTTTACGTGTTTTTGGGTTTTTAAATATCTTGCATATATGGAGGTGTGAACCACCCTTGAAGTTTTCGATGAAATTGTAATTGTAATTGTTGTGCATAATTGGTAATTCCATTAGGAATATTTACGTCATTTCATGTCCGTAACAACTGTTACATTATAATTGAACATTTAGAACTGCAATTTAGCAGACCGACCCGCTCAGAGACTGAAAACCACCCCTGAAAATCGTAGGATTTTTCATTTTTCGCTTATCTATATCTCGTAAGCGGGATGAGATAGAAAAAAAGTTGCAATGGCAAAGTTACTGCATTTTACGCGCACTATATACATTGGTGATAAAAACGAACAATACATTTGACCCATTGAATATTATTTTCTTTAAAAAATGGATTTTTTTAACATGTCTACGAGGGTTTTAGTTCGATCGGAATGTGACTTCGTCAATGTATGAATGATAGAAAAATAAAGCTTACATATTTTTGGTTTCATTTATATCTCGCCCTTAAAGGCGTGTAAACCGCTGTCGAACTTTTCAATAATATTGTACCATAATTGGCGATTTCATTCGTAATACAAAACCTCACAAAATTGTATCCAGTAAAATTAACGATCCGGCGAAAGATGTTTTATTAGGGTTACAGAAGGGCCAGAACCACGTTTTCTCGAGATTCAGTTCAGACGTATTTTTTAATTCTGTCGATATATCACACTGATTGTGAACAAAATGACGCATCCGTAAAGGTAAATGAAAGAATCACAAAAATGCTTCGGAAAAGAACACGAACGGATTATATTTTATCGCTCGTGATAATCACTTCTGCCTATGAACGTCAACAACTTCGCGAGGTTGAATTTGAATCCATTGATATTTTTGAAATGAAATTTTCATCATCAGTGCTGAATGATGGAAATATTATTTTTTGAATATCAATAGATTCAGATATTTATAAGCTTTAGAACGGTGCTTACAAAAAGTTTCTAGCTTTTTTTGTCGCGAAGTTCTCGACGTTCAGAAGCAGACGTGATTTTTGCGAACGCGCTTCTTTAGTGGCTTCATAGTTTCCGCCAGTACTGTACATTATCGCGTCTAACATTTTTTTCGTTTAATATGGAAACGCATAATCCGAATGTACATTTGATACGGGCTGTCGCTAGCTCAGAATACGTTTCCAATTCCGCAACGAGATAAATACAGTTTTGGTAGGTTTTGTATTACGAATAAAATTGGCAATTAAGGTACACTATTATCGAAAGGTTCTAGAGTGGTTTACACACCCTTAAGGGCAAGTTATGAATGAAACCAAAAATACGTGAGCTTTATTTTTCCATCATTCATACATTGACAAAGTCACATTCCGATCGAACTAAAACCCTCGTAGACATGTTAAAAAACCCCATTTTTTAAATAAATAATATTCAATTGTTTAAATTTATTGTTCGTTTTTATCACCAATATATAGTGCGCGTAAAATGCAGTAACTTTGCCATTGCAACTTTTTTTCTGTCTCATCCCGCTTACGAGATATAAGCGAATAACGAAAAATCCTACGATTTTCAGGGGTGGTTTTCAGTCTCTGAGCGAGTCGGTCTACTAAATTGCAGTTCTAAGTGTTTAATTATTATGGAACACTTGCTACGGACATGAAATGATGTAAATATTACGAATGGAATTACCAATTATGATACAATATCGTCAAATACTTCAAGGGTGGTTCACACCCCCATATATGCAAGATATTAAAAAACCCAAAAACACGTAAACTTTATTTTTTCATCATGTATACATTGACGAAGTCACATTTCGTCCGAACTGAAACCCTCGGAATTATGTAAAAAAGAACCCATTCTTTGAATAAATAATGGTCAATTCTTTCAATTAATTGATCGTTCTTATCCCGAATGTCTAGTGCGTATTAAATGCAATAATCTCCTTATTGAAACTTTTTTCCTATGTCCCCTCGTTCACGAGTCATAATCAAAAAACGAAAAATCCCTTGATTTTCAAGGGCAGTTTTCACCCCCTAAAAATGGGACTCAGAAGATTAAAAAAAATACGTGTCGAATATTTTGACCTGCTCTACAATCGTGCAAAGTTTTATCAAGATCGGAGGCGGACACATCGCGCGGTTTCCTTGTTAGAGCAGAACACATGACCATGAGTTTTTAATAATTTCAGCCAAAACTTGACTTTGATTTGGCGTTGACTTTTTTTATAATACACTCATCAAAAAATTAAAGGACCACAGAACAGAACAGAATAGAACAAGAACAGAGAACAGAGAACAGTCGAAATTTGTCGAAATTTCAGGCATCTGTATCTCCGCGAAAAATAGTCGGATTCAGATAATTCACAGCTTCTTTATTAGCTTGAATCTTTGACTTTTCGAATCGAAGGTTAAACGATTTTCATCATGCCTTGCTGCTCTGTGCCAAGGGCAGAAGCGAACAAAAAACGGTTGTCTGAATTTTTATGAAAATTCGAGGAGGTGCGTGGCCTTCGACAAATTTTTTACAGAAAATGTATTCAAAACATTTGATAGCCTGTTTATTTCCATGCAAAATGCTTTTTTATTTATTGCTGTGCGATTTTTTGTGACTGAGTTATTCACTCCCAAAGCAAAAAATACATTTTTTTTCAAGCGCCTGTATCTCCTGAAATAATGATCGTACAACAATTGCTTGGATATCATTGGGAAGATAAAATTATCTTCTTAAAAATGCTCACACGAGATTTAGCAAGAAAAAATTCTTTCTTCGCAGTATTTACACTTCAAAAACATGTAAAAAAACGGCTAAATATTGGTAAATATTGGTAATTGTTTCTCAGTAAGGTAATCATGATACGGAAGTCGCGATCACACGCAAATGCAATCTTCCTTATTTAATGGTTAAAATCTAGTCAGGGAAAATCGTAAAGAACTTTTTAAAAAACCATTAAAGAAAAAAAAATGTGTGCCCTACAGATGTTTCCAAATTTTACTAAAAATTAAGAAATGACTGTTTTAGGTCTTTAACCGTTGAGGATGTAGCAGCAAGAACCGAAAGAGATTTCGGAATTCTTTTTTATTCATGAAAATTAACTCAGGATTCTACTTTAAAACTTTGAAAAAAAATTTTTTTTTTTTACATTTTTCGAAAGTAAATATGTTCAAGAATGTTCGTCGAAGGCATATTATATGGCCCAGGCATCGCTGATTGAGGGTAAGATAATTTTTTCTACGATTTGTCACTCACCGAAACTTTAAACGCGTTTTTCTCGGAACGACAGTTTCAAGTACCGTGGTCGTGATAACTCAAAAAGTACTGAACCGATCCTTATGAAATTTGGAACACATATTCTATATATTTGTACCAACCGACCTAACTACAATCAACTTAAAATTTTGAATGGAACTATTTTTTTATTGCAAAAAAAGACCCAAAAAAACGCATTTTTTTCGTATTTTAGCCACCATTTTGTTAATTTTGCACGTATATGAAATATTCTAGTTAGGTCGGTTCCTGAAGACATACTGAACATGAAAGTATTTGATTTTTTTGTTTCAAACTATCCGTCGGGAAGATTTCACGACCACGGCAACGGTACCTTCTTTTCGAGGCGTTGGCTTTAAACATATTTTACGTGTACAAAAAATGAAAAAAATACATTTAAAAATTTTTTTTTATGTACTTAAAGAGTGTATTTATCGAACATTTTAAAACTCAAATCGATATCTTCGATAGTATTCTCAGGAAAAATTCACGAAAATAGCGTTTTTTTCATGGTTTCAAAGTAGAATCCTGCCTTAAGAATCTAAAAAATGCTCTGATTCATAAAAGATGCATAACTTTTTTGCAGAGATTCAGTAATTTAAAGAATTTCGGATCTTTTTTATCACTAAAAATGACGAAAAATTATCTAAGAAATGCTAGGTCCACATTTAAGATTTTGAGATTTTGTACACAATGGCGGCTACATAACGAAGCGAAGAGAGAGAGCCATTTTTGAAGTGTATGTTTTTGAAGGGTAAATACTGCAAATAAAAAATTTTTTTTTGCAAAATTTCGTATAAACATTTTTAAGAAGATATGTTTATCTTTCTAATGATATGTGAGCATTTATTGTGCGATCATTATTTCAGGAGATACGGGCGCTCGAAAAAAAATGTGTTTTTTGCTTTGGGAGTGAATAACGCAGTCCAAAAAAAATCGCACAGCAATAAATAAAAAAGCATTTTGCACAGAAATAGACAGGCTATCAAATGTTTTGAATACATTTGCTGTAAAAAATTTGTTGAACGCCGCGCACCTTCCCGAATTTTCATAAAAATTGAGACAACCGTTTTTGTTCGTTTCTGCTCTTGGCACAGAGCAGCAGGGCATGATAAAAAATGTTCAACCTTTGATTCTAGAAGTCAAAGATTTAAGCTAATAAACAAGCTGTGAATTACCTGAATCCGACTATTGTTCGCGGAGATACAGATGCCTAAAATTTCGACAAATTTCGACTATTCTCAAGTGGTCCTTTAATTTTTTTGATGAGTGTATAATCACCGGACTGGTCTGTTGAATAAAAATAAATTTGATCTTAATGTTCGAGATGGCAACATCATCAAGGTGTCTGATCGCCACGCAGGAGACCCGTGTTCAAATCTTGATTGATGGTGGATTTTTTTCCCGGTGCAACTGTCGTTTTTTATTGAATAAAATCTAGAAAGAGTCGGGTACAGAAAATTGTAAGACACATTCAAGATCTTTCAGGATCTTTTTATTTTATCTTTGAAAGTAAATATCTCGTGACCCAACGGTTGAAGTAACACGGTCCTGAAACATTTTTCGTTTGTCCAACGAATTTTCGTATTCGACTATTTCTAGGTTTTATTAAATCAAAAAACAGTGAGATCGAAAATACATTTTTTGTGGTAATTATTTACTTTTACGGCTTTTCCGAATTCTACAGTTTTTTTTAATTTTTCTTTTTCGAAAATGTTTGTTTGGTTCTCTACATGAAGAATAAGGTGGGGGAGGTCAGAAAATGTTATCAAAAATATATTTTTTTACGTATTTTCGAAATTAACCCCTTGCCGTGCTTTAACGAGTCTGACTCGTAATGAAAATTTTGGGCCAAACATGAATATAACGAGCCAGGCTCGTGAATAGATCGTCGGGCCAAACGTAAACATCACGAGCCGAGGTCGTTCACAGGTAGTCGAATCAAACATAAACATCGCGCATCAGTCTGATTTGTTTACCACGCGTTGACGCGTAACACTTGGGCCCGATTTTCGTCGAGCTAAATGGGGGGGAGTTGTAAAACTCGTGGGCAAGATAAACCGTTCTGATGTAGCCGGACGAGCTACGATGTTCTTGACGACATCGCCGAATGCGAGAGAGACAGCGCTATCAGCGCTTGCTCTGGAGCGAGAGAGAACGTGTGTGAATGTGTGAGAGTGAACGTGCGTCCATGTATATGCTCACATATGTCGCGTTGTGTCGCGATATACATATTCAAACTAGCGACTATTATGAAAAATTATTTAATTCTATCTTACATCTTACATTTATTTCATCTTACATTTATTTCAGCTTACATCTTACATCTATTCCACCTTGCATCTGACATTTATTTCATCCAACATCTGACATCTATTTCATCCTACATCTTAACAATATAAGAAATGTCAATCTGGCCTGGTCATATATATATAACATCGAAATCTCGTCGACCACGTGCACGGGGCGGCGCCTACGGGCTCAGCTGTTTAGAACCGGAAGCCAGCCATTTTTTTTCACGTCCACATTCGCGAGAACTGTAACACCGACAATTTACATCCACAAGTCGGTAGGCCGGAATCTGCAGCATCGATTGTTTCACATCTACCTTTTTTAGTACGCGGCTCGCCGCTACGGGTAGTGGCGCTGCAAAAACATCCACCACCAAAACAGGCTCCGTGGTACATCTCTCCTCTAATCTCTGTCGGGACACTCGCTGGGAAAAAGTGTCCGCAAAAGTGTCCCCCAATATGGCCGACCTAGGGGGCCAGCGCATGCGCAATATCCTCTGCTCCTTTCGACGGTTGCGAATATATCAGTTTATTCGTGCCCATTCAATTCATTATCATTAGTAATACAGCGATGGTTTTTAATATGTGATACCCGAGTGAGGGGCATACCGCGGGCTTAAACTCTTCATTAACGTTTCATTATCAACTGCAGAAAACCATTTATTACGAGTTATACTAAATATGACACCTGAAAGTGGGTTGGGGAATAAAATGAACGTTATTTATTCATTCGGCAATATTTATTTTCATACTGTAACTTATAATAAATATTATTATTTCTCATGAATCAATTTTTGTAATATTTTGCTTGTCTTTTTTTTTTTTTTTTTGCGGTGTTTCAATGGAAAACCGTGAATACTCGTACAGAACCAACAAATAAAAAATAACAACACGAATTAGCAGAGCCGTCACTGGACGCCCCCGCTATGCCAAAAACGCCTAAAAAATATCACAATTACTTATTGTCCTAGGACAGATTGTAGTTACACAGATATGTAATAAAAAAATTTTTTTTTGCAGCACTTTGTTTTTTTACATTTTTGTTTACTTGCTGAGAATATTGTCTCATTCGCATCCTTAAATAATATTTTATAGGATATGATAAAATATTCTGGGCATGCTCTTTACAGGGACACACACACACACACGAATTGTTTATCAGTCAATGGCTTGGTTAGCTGGAGAGATTTCTGCTACTCTTCTCTCAGCGAATCATCTTTTGGTGCAGAAAACGTTGGAAATGTCACCCCACAACCCGCATAACCTGTCTTGCGCACCCAGGTACTCCACATTTCTTCGGCATTTTTTTTATTAAAACTTTCACACCAAATAAAAAAAAATTAAAAAAAACTTTTTAATGTTTCTGTAACGTGTTCAATGTCCACTCATAATTATTGTGAGGTATTTGATACTACAAATATACATAAGACCGTGTACACGAGATCGCACGAGATCGGGGTATAATCATAATAATTTGGCCCCCTAGGTCGGCCATATTGGGGACACTTTTGCGGACACTCGATTGCATGTAGCCGGTATAGGAGAGTCCCGACCTGTATATAAGACCGTGGTTGTGGCGCGCGCATCTAGTTTTAACAAACAGGAATGATACATATCTCTTGTCGGTAAGGCAGACTGTAGACCTGTCAAAATCGCCGAGGTAGACTGCGCTGAGTTAGACTGCCCCAAGTAAGACTGCGCCGAGTAAGACTGTCCCAAGTAAGACTGCGCGGAGTAAGACTGCCCCGAGGTAGACTGTCCCCATCCCTCCCTATCTCTCTATCTCTCTATCTCTCTATCTCTCTATCTCTCTATCTCTCTATCTCTCTATCTCTCTATCTCTCTATCTCTCTGTCTCGCTATCTCGCTATCTCTCTATCTCTCTATCTCTCTACCTCTCTATCTCTCTATCTCTCTATTTCTCTATCTCTCTATCTCTCTATCTCTCTATCTCTCTATCTCTCTATCTCTCTATCTCTCTATCTCTCTATCTCTCGATCTCTCTATCTCTTTATCTCTCTATCTCTTGTATCTCTCTATCCCTTTATCTCTTTATCTCTCAATCTCTCTATATCTCAATCTCTCTATTTCTTTATCGCTCGATCTCTCTATCTCTCTATCTCTCTATCTCTCTATCTCTCTATCTCTCTATCTCTCTATCTCTCTATCTCTCTATCTCTCTATCTCTCTATCTCTCTATCTCTCTGTCTCGCTATCTCGCTATCTCTCTATCTCTCTATCTCTCTATCTCTCTATCTCTCTATCTCTCTATCTCTCTATCTCTCTATCTCTCTATCTCTCTATCTCTCTATCTCTCTATCTCTCTATCTCTCTATCTCTCTATCTCTCTATCTCTCTATCTCTCTATCTCTCTATCTCTCTATCTCTCTATCTCTCTATCTCTCTATCTCTCTATCTTCCTATCTCTCTATCTCTCTGTCTTTCTATCTCTCTATCTCTTTATCCCTCTATCTCTCTATCTCTCTATCTCTCTATCTCTCTATCTCTCTATCTCTCTATCTCTCTATCTCTCTATCTCTTTATCTCTCTATCTCTCTATCTCTCTATCTCTCTATCTCTCTATCTCTCTATCTCTCTATCTCTCTATCTCTCTATCTCTCTATTTCTCTATCTCTCTATCTCTCTATCTCTCTATCTTTCTATCTCTCTATCTCTCTATCTCTCTATCTCTCTATCTCTCTATCTCTCTATCTCTCTATCTCTCTATCTCTCTATCTCTCTATCTCTCTATCTCTCTTCCTCTCTATCTCTCTATCTCTCTATCTTTCTATCTCTCTATCTTTCGATCTCCCCATCTCTCTATCTCTCTATCCCTCTATCTCTCTATCATTCTATCTCTCAATCTCTCTATCTTTCTATCTCTCTATTTCTTTATCGCTCTATCTCTCTATCTCTCTATCTCTTTATCCCTCTATCTCTCTATCTCTCTATCTCTCTATCTCGCTATCTCTCTATCTCTCTATCTCTCTATCTCTCTATCTCTTTATCTCTCTATCTCTCTATCTCTCTATCTTTCTATCTCTCTATTTCTTTATCGCTCTATCTCTCTATCTCTCTATCTCTCTATCTCTCTATCTCTCTATCTCTCTATCTCTCTATCTCTCTATCTCTCTATCTCTCCATCTCTCTATCTCTGAATCTCTTTATCTCTCTATCTCTGTTTCTCTCTATCTTTTTATCTCTTTATTTCTTTATCTCTCTATCTCTATCCCTTTATCCCTCTATCTCTCTATATCTCTATCTCTCTATCTTTCTATCTTTCTATCTTTCTACCTCTCTACCTCTCTATCTCTCTATCTCTCTATCTCTCTATCTCTCTATGTTTCTATCTCTCTATGTTTCTATCTCTCTATCTCTCTATCTCTCTATCTCTCTATTTCTCTATCTTTCTATCTCTCTATCTCTCTATCTCTCCATCTCTCTATCTCTCTATCTCTCTATCTCTCTATCTCTCTATCTCTCTATCTCTCTATCTCTCTATCTCTCTATCTCTCTATCTCTCTATCTCTCTATCTCTCTATCTCTCTATCTCTCTATCTCTCTATCTCTCTATCTCTCTGTCTTTCTATCTCTCTATCTCTCTATCTCTCTATCTCTCTATCTCTCTATCTTTCTATCTCTCTATCTCTCTATCTCTCTATCTCTTTATCTCTCTATCTCTCTATCTCTCTATCTCTCTATCTCTTTATCTCTCTATCTCTTTATCTCTCTATCTCTCTATCTCTCTATCTCTCTATCTCTCTATCTCTCTATCTCTCTATCTCTCTATCTCTCTATCTCGCTATCTCGCTATCTCTCTATCTCTCTATCTCTCTACCTCTCTATCTCTCTATCTCACTATTTCTCTATCTCTCTATCTCTCTATCTGTCTATCTCTCTATCTCTCTATCTCTCGATCTCTCTATCTCTTTATCTCTCTATCTCTTGTATCTCTCTATCCCTTTATCTCTTTATCTCTCAATCTCTCTATATCTCAATCTCTCTATTTCTTTATCGCTCGATCTCTCTATCTCTCTATCTCTCTATCTCTCTATCTCTCTATCTCTCTATCTCTCTATCTCTCTATCTCTCTATCTCTCTATCTCTCTATCTCTCTATCTCTCTATCTCTCTATCTCTCTATCTCTCTATCTCTCTATCTCTCTATCTCTCTATCTCTCTATCTCTCTATCTCTCTATCTCTCTATCTCTCTATCTCTCTATCTCTCTATCTCTCTATCTCTCTATCTCTCTATCTCTCTATCTCTCTATCTTTCTATCTCTCTATCTCTCTGTCTTTCTATCTCTCTATCTCTTTATCCCTCTATCTCTCTATCTCTCTATCTCTCTATCTCTCTATCTCTCTATCTCTCTATCTCTCTATCTCTCTATCTCTTTATCTCTCTATCTCTCTATCTCTCTATCTCTCTATCTCTCTATCTCTCTATCTCTCTATCTCTCTATCTCTCTATCTCTCTATTTCTCTATCTCTCTATCTCTCTATCTCTCTATCTTTCTATCTCTCTATCTCTCTATCTCTCTATCTCTCTATCTCTCTATCTCTCTATCTCTCTATCTCTCTATCTCTCTATCTCTCTATCTCTCTATCTCTCTTTCTCTCTATCTCTCTATCTCTCTATCTTTCTATCTCTCTATCTTTCGATCTCCCCATCTCTCTATCTCTCTATCCCTCTATCTCTCTATCATTCTATCTCTCAATCTCTCTATCTTTCTATCTCTCTATTTCTTTATCGCTCTATCTCTCTATCTCTCTATCTCTTTATCCCTCTATCTCTCTATCTCTCTATCTCTCTATCTCTCTATCTCTCTATCTCTCTATCTCTCTATCTCTCTATCTCTTTATCTCTCTATCTCTCTATCTCTCTATCTTTCTATCTCTCTATTTCTTTATCGCTCTATCTCTCTATCTCTCTATCTCTCTATCTCTCTATCTCTCTATCTCTCTATCTCTCTATCTCTCTATCTCTCCATCTCTCTATCTCTGAATCTCTTTATCTCTCTATCTCTGTTTCTCTCTATCTTTTTATCTCTTT
The DNA here is from genome assembly GCA_963971145.1 of Sussaba pulchella. NCBI lineage: Eukaryota > Metazoa > Arthropoda > Insecta > Hymenoptera > Ichneumonidae > Sussaba > Sussaba pulchella. The sequence continues at coordinate 59,374 of CAXAQZ010000141.1, forward strand.
ATTTCTTTATCTCTCTATCTCTATCCCTTTATCCCTCTATCTCTCTATATCTCTATCTCTCTATCTTTCTATCTTTCTATCTTTCTACCTCTCTACCTCTCTATCTCTCTATCTCTCTATCTCTCTATCTCTCTATGTTTCTATCTCTCTATGTTTCTATCTCTCTATCTCTCTATCTCTCTATCTCTCTATTTCTCTATCTTTCTATCTCTCTATCTCTCTATCTCTCCATCTCTCTATCTCTCTATCTCTCTATCTCTCTATCTCTCTATCTCTCTATCTCTCTATCTCTCTATCTCTCTATCTCTCTATCTCTCTATCTCTCTATCTCTCTATCTCTCTATCTCTCTATCTCTCTATCTCTCTATCTCTCTATCTCTCTATCTCTCTATCTCTCTATCTCTCTATCTCTCTATCTCTCTATCTCTCTATCTCTCTATCTCTCTATCTCTCTATCTCTCTATCTCTCTATCTCTCTATCTCTCTATCTCTCTATCTCTCTATCTCTCTATCTCTCTATCTCTCTATCTCTCTATCTCTCTATCTCTCTATCTCTCTATCTGTCTATCTCTCTATCTCTCTATCTCTCTATCTCTTTATCTCTCTATCTCTTTATCTTTTTATCTTTCTGTCTCTCTATCTCCCTATCTCTTCAACTCTCTATCTCCCTATCTCTCTATCTCTCTATCTCTCTATGTTTCTATCTCTCTATGTTTCTATCTCTCTATCTCTCTATCTCTCTATCTCTCTATCTCTCTATCTCTCTATCTCTCTATCTCTCTATCTCTCTATCTCTACATCTCTCTATCCCTCTATCTCTCTATTTCTCTATCGCTCTATCTCTCTTACCTCTTTATCCCTCTATCTCTCTATAGCTCTATCTCTCGATCTCTCTATCTCTCTATCTCTCTATCTCTCTATCTCTCTATCTCTCTATCTCTCTATCTCTCTATCTCTCCATCTCTCTATCTCTCTATCTCTCTATCTCTCTATCTCTCTATCTCTTTATCTCTCTATCTCTCTATCTCTCTATCTCTCTATCTCTCTATCTCTCTATCTCTCTATCTTTCTATCTCTCTATCTCTCTATCTCTCTATCTCTCGATCTCTCTATCTCTCTATCTTCCTATCTCTCTATTTCTTTATCGCTCTATCTCTCTATCTCTCTATCTCTCTATCTCTCTATCTCTCCATCTCTCTATCTCTGAATCTCTTTATCTCTCTATCTCTGTTTCTCTCTATCTGTTTATCTCTTTATCTCTCTATCTCTCTATCTCTCTATCCCTTTATCCCTCTATCTCTCTATATCTCTATCTCTCTATCTTTCTATCTTTCTATCTTTCTACCTCTCTACCTCTCTATCTCTCTATCTCTCCATCTCTCTATCTCTCTATCTCTCTATGTTTCTATCTCTCTATGTTTCTATCTCTCTATCTCTCTATCTCTCTATCTCTCTATCTCTCTATCTCTCTATTTCTCTATCTTTATATCTCTATATCTCTCTATCTCTCTATCTCCCTATCTCTCTATCTCTCTATCTCTCTATCTCTCTATCTCTCTATCTCTCTATCTCTCTATCTCTCTATCTCTCTATCTCTCTGTCTCGCTATCTCGCTATCTCTCTATCTCTCTATCTCTCTACCTCTCTATCTCTCTATCTCTCTATTTCTCTATCTCTCTATCTCTCTATCTCTCTATCTCTCTATCTCTCTATCTCTCTATCTCTCTATCTCTCGATCTCTCTATCTCTTTATCTCTCTATCTCTTGTATCTCTCTATCCCTTTATCTCTTTATCTCTCAATCTCTCTATATCTCAATCTCTCTATTTCTTTATCGCTCGATCTCTCTATCTCTCTATCTCTCTATCTCTCTATCTCTCTATCTCTCTATCTCTCTATCTCTCTATCTCTCTATCTCTCTATCTCTCTATCTCTCTATCTCTGTATCTCTCTATCTCTGTATCTCTCTATCTCTCTATCTCTCTATCTCTCTATCTCTCTATCTCTCTATCTCTCTATCTCTCTATCTCTCTATCTCTCTATCTCTCTATCTCTCTATCTCTCTATCTCTCTATCTCTCTATCTTTCTATCTCTCTATCTCTCTGTCTTTCTATCTCTCTATCTCTCTATCTCTCTATCTCTCTATCTCTCTATCTCTCTATCTCTCTATCTCTCTATCTCTCTATCTCTTTATCTCTCTATCTCTCTATCTCTCTATCTCTCTATCTCTCTATCTCTCTATCTCTTTATCTCTCTATCTCTCTATCTCTCTATCTCTCTATCTCTCTATCTCTCTATCTCTGCATCTCTCTATCTCTCTATCTCTCTATCTCGCTATCTCGCTATCTTTCTATCTCTCTATCTCTCTACCTCTCTATCTCTCTATCTCTCTATTTCTCTATCTCTCTATCTCTCTATCCGTCTATCTCTCTATCTCTCTATCTCTCGATCTCTCTATCTCTTTATCTCTCTATCTCTTGTATCTCTCTATCCCTTTATCTCTTTATCTCTCAATCTCTCTATATCTCAATCTCTCTATTTCTTTATCGCTCGATCTCTCTATCTCTCTATCTCTCTATCTCTCTATCTCTCTATCTCTCTATCTTTCTATCTCTCTAACTCTCTATCTCTCTATCTCTCTATCTCTCTATCTCTCTATCTCTCTATCTCTCTATCTCTCTATCTCTCTATCTCTCTATCTCTCTATCTCTCTATCTCTCTATCTCTCTATCTCTCTATCTCTCTATCTCTCTATCTCTCTATCTCTCTATCTCTCTATCTCTCTATCTCTCTATCTCTCTATCTCTCTATCTCTCTATCTCTCTATCTCTCTATCTCTCTATCTCTCTATCTTTCTATCTCTCTATCTCTCTGTCTTTCTATCTCTCTATCTCTTTATCCCTCTATCTCTCTATCTCTCTATCTCTCTATCTCTCTATCTCTCTATCTCTCTATCTCTCTATCTCTCTATCTCTTTATCTCTCTATCTCTCTATCTCTCTATCTCTCTATCTCTCTATCTCTCTATCTCTCTATCTCTCTATCTCTCTATCTCTCTATTTCTCTATCTCTCTATCTCTCTATCTCTCTATCTTTCTATCTCTCTATCTCTCTATCTCTCTATCTCT
>CAXAQZ010000142.1:0-68195 GCA_963971145.1 Sussaba pulchella
CGTTTGTATGCATGTGCTGATGGGCAACGTTTGTCACGACATCTCTCGCAAGTGCAAGTCAGTGGAAAATGTCACGCAGCACTCAGACTGTGAGACGACTGTACACTCGACTCGATCTCGTGTGTGTTGTGTTAACGCCTGAGACGGTGCGAGATACACGGTAGAACCATTAATTATTCAATTAATTACCACCTAATTATCCAGGATCTCCTCTTTGCAGCGTCTTTCGTTGTCCGCGACGACGGGTGTATATTGCGTTTCGAGGAACGAAGCGCGAACCGAACGCGAGGTGCTCCGACGATTCTCGACGCAACGCGATATCCTCGCCACGTATCGAGTCCTTGTGCGTTTGCGGTTGCTTCGTTTCTGCGTGTTCGTGCGCTAATCAAACTCATTTCAAGTGAAATTTGTGAGATTAAACGCCAGTATTTCAATGAATTTAACTCATCTTTGCATAAATAATAAACTTAAATTAATAACAATAATAACTTCGTGATCCATCAACCATAAAACCAAATTCATAACAATTATATCATTTGATTTGCATGCATCCAAATATGTTATTATTAATAATAATTTAAAGTTGCAATTAAATGATTACATAATCAGTAAAAAAATTCGTACGTAGAATATAAATGGAACAATAAATAATATACTCAAGATACAAATTATGATCATATCATTACTCCGAATGATAAAATTAATTGCGTATCATTTCATAATGAATCCTAACAAAAAATAAAACATCGAATGCAGAAATAACCAACGAACTTGACCCAACCACACCCGGCTGCATGTTTGTGTTTCTTCGGTTTCGTGTCCTTCTTATTCTTCTTTCGATCTCTTCTTCTTTTTCCATGCCCTCGTGGCTCCCAGTTCTTGTACACGCGACGAATTCTCGGAGTTAAACAGAACCCACACCCAAGACCAACGATATCCTCATCCTCGTTTCCTCGTTCCAGGACACGCGAACGTCTTCTTGGTCGTCACGAGTTTATCTCGTTCCTGGGCCAACGTTGGATGCTTCGATACTCGCGCTCGGGCTCGCGCCAACCAACGTCTCGAACGATAGGCAACGTAACCACAGACTCGCTCGAGACGCGTATTAGCCTCGAGCTCTTGGCGGGCAAACGCCTCGTCGATGGTAATGAGAGCAACGGAGATTCGTGTATTCGACGGTGAGGATAATTTAACGCGCGCGTTGGTAAGAACATGAGGAAGGCCGTCGGGGAGGGGCGAGAGAGGGAAGGGAACGAGTAGTTTTGCGGAATTTAAGTGCATGGCCAGAGAAACGTCGGACAATCGTCGTGAAACCGGGTCCGTCGTTTAAAATTCTTTTGTTCTTAAGTATACTTCCGACTTTTTGTTTGTATTCAATTTATTTATTTCTCACTCTTGGCTGAAGTAATTTTCCGTGGAGTACGGTTGGTTAATTCGTTCTTTTAGTTATGCCAGCGATGAATTTCCGCAGCTCGGGGATTCAACGGAGTCGTAAGGAAAATCCGAGGTTCCGAGAACGATGGACGAGGAGGAAGCTGTTTATTTTTTTTCTCTTCTTTTCAGAAGTACTTTCGTGGAAACTGAAGCAACGTTTGGCTTCGTACGGAAACTCGCTTTCCTCTTTTATTTAATTTTTCATTTTTTGTGTTTTTATATGTTTTTGTTTAGTAAAATACCAGCAAAGCCGGAGTTAGTTGGGGTAATGGTTGGATCATGAGCTAATTACGATTTCCAGGTAAATCTTGTGAATTTTCATGTGCGAAGATGATTGTCACAGTTACTCTTGAGATCCGATCCCGGGATGGGTTTTGTTATAATAAATTACTAAATGTACTAAATTATCGTGGATTAGATTGATATTAAATATTAGAATCAATCGAGAATCAATAATTTATCCAAGTTATACATTTTTATTGTAGAAATGGGATAACGTTAATTGTTACACGATAATTAATCATAGTTGTTCGTTTGAGAAACTATTTTAAATGCATGATCATTAAATAAATCCAAACTCGGATCTGCTCGTGTCATTTAACTGCAATAAATAATAATAATAATAATAATGTAACGACGATAATGGTAATAATGATTTCAATAATAAGACAACCTATCAAATACTTTGTCTTATTATTTCTATCATTATTGCTATTATCGTCGTTGTTATTATTACAATAATAATTATTATTATTTTCCGTCGATCGTGCAGTCATCTTCACGTGATATTCCACAGAATCGTTTTGTTTAATTGACCTCCGTTACCGTCTCCATCGAAGGATATGGAATCAATGGCGCGGTTTAATGTGCGATAGATTTCCGAGTAGCGAATTACACAACCAGATGGACGAACGAACGATCGTTGAAACGATTTTTCCGAGATAATCGTGCGGTGTCGATACTCGAAACTCGACCGACCAGTCGGCTGGGACACGGACCGGTCCGCATAAAGCTGATGCTGATGCTGATGCAGCTGTTGCTGTCGCTGGCACGAGACGAAGACGTAGAAGAAGAAAAAACACGAGAAGCGAAGAAGATACAAAGATGATGAAAGATAAGGATGTATAAGATACGGGGAAATGAAATTACGAATCGTCCATCGACGAGGTAGATCGCAGAGATTCTTCCGGAGGATTTACTAGTAACAGACCAGGGCAAAATGGCACAGAGACTTCATAGGGGTTTCGGTGAATCGAAAATTCCAGGAAAAAAAAATAATAAAAAATCTGATCGAAGCAATAAAAGTATGAGAGTAGAATAAAATTCTTGGAAAAATGTTTACTCCTTTGGCGGAGATTCTTCCGGTGGATTTACTAGTAACAGACCAGGGCAAAATGGCACAGAGACTTCAAAGGGGTTTCAGTGAATCGAAAATTCCAGAAAAAAAAATAATAAAAAATCTGATCGAAGCAATAAAAGTCTGAGAGTAGAAAAAAACCCGTGGAAAAATGTTTACAACTTTGGCAAAGGATGATCAATATTTTCCAGAAAAGTTACGAATGTTAAAAATTTAATCCACCAGCGACGCTTCCATTAATTAACCCACAATTTCAAAACGTTCCACAAAAAATGTCCCAACGAAAAAAGCAGCGGAAAAAAAATGGCGAGAATAGATCCGCGGACTGTCTCGACGTCCGAGAACCCTCCGGTGCGGTCACGAGAGTGAGAACGATCAAACCGGCGTACTTTGTCGTGTGGAATCGTGTAAAGACCGACCGCGGGAGAGACGGAGGGGGTGAGGGCATGGGGAAGGTCCTCGGTCGGACATTCAAGTTTAATTGAGTCTCACCGAGAGTTACGAGCAATCCTTATTCAATGTTTCTCTTTCTTTTTTGCTTTTTTTCTTTCGTTATTTTTTCTTTTCCGTTTTTTTTTTTTTTTTTATTGTTTCCTCAGTCTCGTTGCGTGGAAGAGTCGTTGCAGCCTGCGTCTGGCAGTACGCACAAGTGTGCTATTACGCTATCTCCAACTTGTACACATATATATATAAAGATATATAGATGTGTATAGATATATGTGTTTACTCTTCTCGGCTTTCAACGAGGATCGAAGCTCGCACGAGCGACGCATAGTACTCTCGCGTCTGGTACACATAAACATGTAGTTACGACCGCGGCGATGGACGCAGAAGCGCATAATAGCTCGTGCGTCGTACCAGACGTGCCGCATGTAACCCCTTCAGCCTCCTCCCTCCCTCACGGTCCCTCTATCCCTCCCCGGGTCACGATGACCATAAGCGTTAATCCCTATCGATTCAATTAAATCCCGGGAGAACGCGCAGGTACATTCGCGCGAAAACCAATCCCGTGACAAAAATATATTCAAAGATCCGAGAAACCTTCGACCATTTGTGTTCCGCTGAATAATTCTCTCGCTGGTTGGGAAAAAAAAATTTGAAAAAAGGCCAGCTTGTAACAACAACTTTGAAAATAAAGCTCGAAGTCACGTTGGTCAACGAAACTTGCGTCCCGGAACGGTGAAATGGTTGACAATAACGAGCGAGGATATCCAACGAGCAGTTGAGATATCGATATCTATTTAATTCATCCGATGGAAGAGGATGCGGGGAATTATCTGTCCCGAGTCCATGCGCGAAGGTTTTAAACACGTCTACGACACGATCTCCTGAAACCCGAGGATCGTCGTCTCTATCCGAAGTTTTCTTGTTTTCGTTGCATCGAACAGATGCTAGCATAAAATATTCATTGCGGAATCGGACAACGAGAGTTAATTGGTCGTCTTTACGATTTTGCGCTGATGCTGCTGCTGCTGCTGCTGCTGCTGCTGTTGCTGCAGCTGCGACGCGAAAATCCTCGAGACTATTATATTTCCACGACGTACACAAAGTAAACGAGATTCCGTCGTAATTAAGAAAAGCTCGAATTACGCTCGGACTACATCGTTGCACGTTCGCTGACCGACGGTCAGGAGCTATCGCGAGCAACGCTCGTAGAATGTCGAAAGACCAGTTAAGGACTCTGTAAGCAAACGTCTCACAGCCGACTCGCGTTGCGTTCTTCGACGTTGGGCAAAAAAAATTGTTTTTTCTCAGCGAAAAAAATGCATTTCGCGAGAGAAGTCGTCGTAGTCGTCGTGGAGTCGTCGTCTCGTTAGCCAGCGGGGAACTAAGGTTCGAATCCATAAAACCGAATAGCCCGCGTCGTTCGCGCCACGCTGCGAATGAGAGTCTCGCAACAGTGCGGAAAGTCGTTCGCACAAAAATAAAAAATAAAACGAAAAACCAAAAAAAAAAAAAAAAAAAGATAAAAAATGTACAACGAGTGAAAATGGTGTCGCAGCTATTTCACACTCGTTGTTACATTAGATTCAAAACTCGTCCGGTACGAGATCCCGAGCTGCGTACTGTATCGCAGAAATGTCCCGTGCTAGAGAGGAGAGACGGGAGGAGAGAGGTGAAGGGGGAGAAGGAGAAGGAAAGACATAATCGCGATCTTTCGCGTCGAGGGTCTCGTGGCCCGCGCGACATCTCGCGGTAGCTGGGAAAGCTCCGTCGAGATAAAGCGGTACGCACTGAAAATAACACTTAATAACGTTTTATGAACGACTAATCACCCGGGCGTTATCTGTAACTACGTCGTTAAGTATTTAACGAAGTGCATAAAAGCGAATTGCAGTCGTGCGTACGCATAAAATAAAATGTCGGATTATTTATCATTCGAGGATTGCTGGGAACGAATTCTAGATGTATAGAAGTTTTTCTCGTTGTTTTTTTTTTTTTTTTTTTATTATATTTATTTGTTTTTATAGCTGGAGCGATGGTCACGATAAAATAATTTTTCTTTGTACGTTTCTGCAATGCGGACGAATATGTATTCCGCATGTGCGGTGAGAGAAAGAGGGAGAGAGAGAGAGGGCAAGAGCTACCGTTCGAGCTCCTCTGATCGCAAGAGAGAGGAGAAGAGGGGGATAGGGAGAGATTGGCTCGACTCATTAATTTATTATCTCAGCCGGTGGTAAAAGCGTTCCACGAGATCGGAACGTCGCGTTTCATACAACATCCCGAATACGCCGGCTCCCGGTTGCCGTGTGTGACTCCTTTCGTGGCTCTTCCAACGATGCGAAAAAAAATAAATAAATTAAAAAATAAACAAAATAAAATAAAATAAATATTATACGGCTCGGGACAGAGTCGGCGACCACGTGCAACGCCATAGTTGTTGCACTTGATATCTGGACTGGGCTTGAGATTCCAACGAGCCCGGGGCCCATACGGAAAATAAGAGAAAAGAATGAAGATAAAATAATAGTCGGAGACTCGAATCAAGCTAAGAGAAAGAGCGAGAGAGAGGGAGAGGGAATGAGGGAAGAAAGTATTTAAATACCCTTAGGACGTGCCTCTCTCTCTCTCTCTCTCTCTTTCTCTCTCTCTCGGACGTCGAGCCCCTTTTGCAGATAACGTTGATCACCTTCGACGATAAGAACACAGCAGGAACCCCGCAGCTGACCGGTGCAACGAGCCCGAGCCAGCCATAATACACAGCTGATTCGCCCGGGCAAAGCACATTCGGGCAGAGGGGCGAAGGGGAAGGAGAGAAGGGAGACGAAGCGTGCGAGCATTCCTCTACGAATATCTTTTTCTCCTCGTCTTGCTACGTCGTTGGGCCGAGGAGACACAGAGTCTCTCGGCGGTGGCGAGGAACACGCGTACATACACAACAGTTAACGTCGAGCACGTGTACCTCTTGGTAGGAATATAATCCACTCGGTATATATATCGTGAGGTACACCCACCTTGGCAGAGAGTCGACAAGAAACAAGCCGTATATGCGTTTCGCCCGTCTATAAATATATATACGTTGTATAAATGTGTATACTTTGTGTTCGTGTGTGTATTATATGTGTATATATAATGCGTTCGTATATGTATGTTTGTTCGTGCAGAAGGCCGTCACCGTCACACCAACGCCCCGGAGAACGTGCGGCATTTATAATCGACTAATTGGCAATCGCTTATTTAACGTTCCCTCGGCGAGCTTATAGCATTTTCGATAAGAATCGACAATAAAGATTTTGTTCTATCTTCGGTCTCGAGCATCGTCCTCGCCAGATTTTTTTGTCGAGTCTCCACGTTTTGTCGCATGTATCGCCGGGACTGCGGTCTCTTCGGCTACGTGCGCGAGTTCTTTCGTGTTCTGTCACCCCCGCCGTGGTGATACCTTGATGGTAACAAATGGGCAGTGTCGATCGCCGATTGGGGACATGGAGAACAAAATTTATCGATAAACTTGGCAAATTATTTTGAATTGAAAGGAAAAAAGTTTACGAGGTTTTTTAGTCCAGGATCATTTGCGAAATTATTGAGTGGAATGTACATTGTGAAGTGGGAAGGGTTTTAGGCAGGAATTATGATTCGATATTTAAATGGGAGTTATGGAGATTTTGTTTGTCGTCGTATGACTATCATCAATGATTTTGACGAATAATTAGGATATTTTTAAGTTCTCTGGAGTTATTCGTATTTGACGAAGTATCACAACGGACCTAGAAGAGAATATAACTTTCTTCTGATCTGCCTTATCTACTTTCGATCTATCAGAATTTTATATATGTTTATATATATTTATATATTAAATATATATATAAATTTTACTATGCTTATAATTTATATTATTATTATTACCATTCATTATTGATTTTATTTTGTTCATTATAAAAAACCGTCTAAACTATGTTTTGGATGGATCCTTGAAGGACTCAGCGTGCTATTTTGTCGTGGCCGAACTGCCAATACCATAATTTCGTAACTTCCGGTTTCTCACCAACCTCCATTTTCCTGCCACGAAGGATATTTATCTCCCCACGATTACTTCCTCTTTTTTTATTCGTCGAAGATCAATGCGGAACGCGAAATTGTCAGTGATACGTGGAAATGAAGTACCATTTCCTGTGGATACCGAATGAGAATGATTAATAAATGTAATGGTCAGGTAAAATGAGTGGCGAAGCGAGTCGGGAAAAGTGAATGAGGAACGAACGAGGGTAAGGCTTAAGGAGAGGCACGTCCGTCCGATTGTGCGACTCTCGCAACAGCCGCTACCCAACAACGTTTTCATAATAATTATCTCAAGGCGTGTAGGATCTCTCTCTCTCTCTCTCTCTCTCTCTCTCTCTCTCTCTCTCTCTCGCGTTTCGCGGAGCCAGGAGGAAGAGGATTCGAGCAGAGCTGGGGAGCGTACCGGACGATGGTAAATAGGGGAATGCGAGAGAACGAAGCGAGAGAGATGCTGGATGCATCTCTCGGTCGTCCCGAGGCACATAGGTAGCTCTTGCACAGCTAACTGGCGTGGCTCTCGGTGCAACGGGCCCGAAGTAGCTGAGAGACCACGAAGATCGTTACACTCTTATAAGGCTCCGCCTTATTAAGGTAGCTATCATTAAAGCCGCCTATCTCACCTATTACCGTTTACCCGCTTTCTCTCTCTTTCTCTCTGTCTCTTTTTCTCCATTCCTCTATCTCTCTCTCTCTTTCTCTCTTTCTCTCTCTCTCGTTCTGGTATCTCGCCTCATCGCGTCCCTTATATCTATACTTTCCGGGCTCTTACGGTATATAACCCGAGATATTGACAATTACGATTTTAATCTGTACTCCCAATTACTTCGATCCGTTTTACCTCTCGATCGGTCGAACCGCTGCGACTGTACGCAGCAGCTGCGCAGATTTGAAGATTTCCACGTTCACTATCTATCCACTGGACCCTTTTGTAACGAGACTTCCATGTGAGTTTGGTCTACTTGCTTACTTACGTTGAGATTAAATTCTTGGCGATTTTTCATACACGATGCTCGATTATCCATCGTCAGATTCGAACGAACTTGTTTCAAAATCAATTTGGAATGTTTTTTCGTATAATTATGATCGCTTATCGTGGACAAATAAAAATGTTTAAATTCTAGCAACAATAATAAATAACTTTGATAAATCTTTGGTGCCAATAATTTGATTTTTATTATCATTATTATTATTGATTCATTCATTCATTTTATAGCATTATTGTCCTCTCATAACGAGTTCAAATATTAATAGAAATTATAATTCACGATTCTTCAGGAATAAAAGTATTTTAAATACATTTTCATTTAACGAAAGATGCCCATCCTTGAGTACAATTTATAGTAGTCCTATTCTTTTGAATTATTATTTTTTTGCTACAAAAATGTTTCACATTATTCTTATTATTATTCTCGGATTTCCTCGTCGTCGTACGATGATCTCTTTCATTTCCGGCAGATTCGTCCTTTTTTTTCTCGCTCGAGGGAACATCAAGAACTTCATACGACCGCCCAGGGCACCCGGTGAAATATCCCGAACGTTATTTCACTCCGATACGCGTATATATGTATATATATAACTCTCGCTCTCGCTCTTGGCGCGGCAAACAGTTTTGCATTTTACGGTACGATAAATTCACGGACCGCCCTGAGTGCCAGCGTGCCCGAAGACCTTTAAGGGATTTATGCGAGCGAGGTGTCAGAACCATCGGGATGAGGAACGTGAGACGGGGTAGAGGGAAACGCGACGTTACGCTCGACAATCATAAGCGTCCGTACAGCCACGGGGATGATCTAGTGTCCGAACAGCGTGTGCGACCATACGCACTCTGCTCGCACCGATAAATTCGATCGATACAGCTGCTCGCGAATCCTTCGCGGTCCTTTAACATTACACACTTCAAAATATACTTATTTCATGCTTGCATTTTGAAATTAATGCCTCCTATAATTTTACAAAAAAAAACTTCACGCAACACATTTTTTTATTCGCTATCGCCGAGATAAGATCTCTGCAGCTCGTGTTACTTTCATTTAAAAAAATAAAATTCACGAATGCGATGAGTTGAATCGCATCAATTATGTTGAAATTCAATTCGGACCGCCACATCCCAACTTTTATCAGTTTTACTCGCGAGGCCAAGTTTGTAGAATCACGCACGACCGATTCCACTAAAAAAATTCGCGACTGCGGAGAGTACTCCAATGCACTAGTCTAATGCAAATTCCAATGATCGAGCTCGTGGGGCACATCCTAACTTATATTACTTCTATCCGCGGTGATCAGTCCGTCTGAGCACGAGCGGCGGTTTCCACTAGAATGTGGAATTGTGCCGTTCCGGCAATGAAATGTCGCGTGTACTATTGCGCAGGCGCGACTAAAAAAGGCTAGAATTTTCCTCGCGAGCCTCGAGATCTTTGAAGTCATATGGAATTAATTAATTAATATTATTATTGTTATTATTATTATTATTATTATTAATAATAATAATAATCATAATAATATTAATAATATCAATAATAATAATAATAATAATAATAATAATAATAATAATAATAATAATATGTGTAGCAAGCGGGGCCGAAGAAACTCGTTTGTCCCACAAAAACAAACCGAATTAATAAGCCACGATAAACACAACGAGTGATATGACGAGATCCATAGATCCGATAAGACTGTACCCGGACTGTCGCGTATTATAAGCCGATAATCAACGATAAATGCGTCACGGACATATAATTCTGTTACATGTACTTATCTCGATTCCGGAGAAGAAAAAAAATCATATGTACATACATGAGTTACCTGCGGTTTGTATTACAGAAAGATGAGCCGTGGCGAAAACGATTCTCATTCCATGCGTAGCTTCGATTAGCCGGCAATAACGATGCAATAAAATTTGATGTCGAGCGCATAACCCCCGACGGTGCAACCAAGATATCTATATATATATATATATTTGTTTTTCTTTTTTACTAATGCATACACGAACGACCTATATTGCTCTACCTACGCGTATGTATATAAATAATATCATATAATATATAATAATTGAGATGAAAAGGAAAGTAAAATACAAATAATACTAATAACAATAATGGATATAATATATATTATATATATAATTATGGTGTGATCGTTCCTTTTTTTTTAAACAGGCACTCGAAAAATTGATTGCTTGCGGCCTCAAATGAACACAAAAAACGTGCAGCCTCTTCGGTGGATTTCATCGACTTCCTTATCGGTGATTAACATTTCCCCTTTACGTAACACAGGAAGACATAGCTTTCATCATTCAAATTATGATATGTCCGCAAGATAAATATTTTTATACTAAAAAAAAAATTGAAGTAGCCCAAACAGTTTCTAATACTTTCTTCGGCTCTGATACTTTCTTTCGGATTTGGCACCATTTAATTCAAGTTTAACTTGCATGTGATCGTCACTGAAGCTTTATCTGAAGACCGTGGAAATATGGAATATTCTTCGAAATCTAGAATAATACAGATATCAGGTCAATGTCCATCCCATAACAGTCAGAATTGACCTACGAATCCGACGAACTACTGCCATCATTCGAATAATAAAGCTATTTTAATTCGCTTTTTCAGTATAAAAATATTTATCGATAGCATCTGAATCCGAAAAGCCGGAAGGTCCAAGTACGGTTCTATCAATACACCCTAATAAACATATCAATATATTGATAATATATTGATAATAACAATTAATATAATCCAGAGCAATAATCAATCAATACGACTTACGATCATCAATTACCAATATTCTATCAATGTGACATATAATATACATATATGTATATTTATACGAAGTTGTGAAATGTCGTTGACCTTAAGCCGTTAGCGACTTTACCGAAGACGTGAATGAGAGCCCGCGAGTGAACGAGAAAATATGGAGACGCGTTTGTTTCCTCCGATCATTTGTGCACGTATTGCGACGAGGTCCCTCGATATCTTCGCGTTTTTGACCTCGGTACACACGAACGAATACGTACTCAACGGCGTCTCAACCCCGACCGAGCTCCTCGCGCACATCCATAATGCATCGGTTTTCTTCGCTTAATTGGACAGTGGACAGATCGTGCTTCCGATCGCGCGCGCAAGCGCGATCGCTAGCGCATCCTTGGTCGCAATGGCAAAGAGCGAATATCCACGGGCTGCGATAGTTCCCCGGAGTTCAAAGCCATACCACACCGTTGTACCTCGAACATCTGCGAGGAATTTCGAAGGATCCCATCGACGATGATTCCCCGACGAGCTTTTACTTCCGAGCCCCTTTCTCATTCGCTTCTGAACGTCCTTCGCGCCAGGATCGTTTAAAGAGGTTTCCGTCGCGCGGAAATACTTCGGACAAGGTCGAACGCACATCGGATTATGAGAGAAATACCGATGGCAAAATAGCAAATTTTTATATATTTCTTTTGACTATGTAATCAGTTGAAATGGTGATGAATTAAATTTTGTTAGGGGAGAATTCGGGATAAGAGGAATTAATTCATATTTAGGGATGGAATATTTTGGATGTATTCATTTTTATGTAGTAATTATTTTTTATTTGTGACCATTCGCTTTTCATTGGGAATGATCAGGGTCGCCATTTTAAATTTTCTAAAGAATAGATTCTTTTTTTAGGAAATAATATGTCCTGGAAAGAAATAACCTAAATTTTGTTGGGGGAAGGTTTAGAATTAGAGAAATGTATCTTTGGGGATGGAATATTTTGGATGGAAACATCTCTATGGAGTAATTATTTTTTTATTTGCGACGACTCGCCTTTGATTGGGAATGATAAGCGTCATTGGTTTGTTTTCTTCTAATGAATAGATTCTTCTCCTGAGCAATAAAATGGCCTACGACGCATTCGAGTAGAAACAGCGGTGCGTAATCAGACAGTATTTCTCTAACAAGTAAGAGAGGAAAAAGTTGGGATGTAACACGACGAAGTTGGATGGTACAAATATTAACTTCGTTTCTACTCGTAATAGTCGAGAATTTCCCATTCCAATCAAACCACGCATCTAAATCTAACTCGCTTATCAAAACTGGTCTATCGAAATCGATACAGACACTTGTTTAATTGACAATTTGCTCCGGACACACACCGACGATTATGCTTGCGAGGTGATCGAGATGAGAAAACCAAAGCAAAAATCCATCGGAGAACGCAGTGACTAACGACTCGGTGAACTACGAGAAAAGCCCCATGAGACCACCGACGCAATAAATCATTCGCGAAAAATGCAATTTCCTGTCGCAATATAAATCACGATACGATCGAGCTTTCTCACACACAATCATCGTGCTCGTTTCGCTACGATAATTTTCAAGATATATATGCAGCGCACAACTCGCGATGTATTATTTATCTATATATATATTCATATATATATATAGCACATGATGTGCCATATGGGCATATATACCCGAGACAGGCCAAAGTGATGCATGCGCGGTGGTTGTGAGTTAAAAGCCGAGACTCCAACTCGGTTGAATCTCCTGAATCGCGGAGCAGAAAGCCACCTTTCTCTCCCTCTTTCTCTCTCTCTCTCTCTCTCTCTCTCTCTCTCTCTCTCTAATGCTATATTCTCCCGAAGCCGCGAGTATATATCTCCCAGGGATGCGGAATCGTTCTCCGGCGACTCTTGTCTCCTTAATCCTCTTAAGCGTGCCCGAGGTCTCGCCGACAGGCGCAACGGAGTTTATCATAATTATTGGCGAAAAGACTCGGCTCATCGTGCTTGCGAGCGTGGGTACATATGTCTGTATATATTTATATGGGTATATACACATTATATGAAGCGCAACGTCTCGGGGCAACCGTGAGGCCGGATACGAGACGCCCGGGGTACTTGTCGAGGACGCGACGAGGCGACGAGGCGAGACACGTCCCGTCGTCCACGTAAACCACACGTGGCAAATGCGCCGCGACCTCGACGAAAATTTTTCGCTACCGCACGAAGAAAACGAAAAATGGAAGAAGAAGAAGAAGGGATTGGTCGGAATTTTCCTCGCACGCAGCTGAATGTCGCGGAAGTCTTGATTTGTGTCCTC
Organism: Sussaba pulchella; assembly: GCA_963971145.1. Lineage (NCBI taxonomy): Eukaryota > Metazoa > Arthropoda > Insecta > Hymenoptera > Ichneumonidae > Sussaba > Sussaba pulchella. Next base: position 13,357 of record CAXAQZ010000142.1, read on the forward strand.
TCCCTCCCCTCTCGTCTTGTGTCTATTTTTTATTTTTCTCGATTGCGAAGCCACCGAGACGTTGCAAGCTAGTAGACGCGAGCGTTTAGACGTGGGTGGAAATCCGTGGCGGGTTTGAACAAAGGTGGAGACGAGTGGCCGCTTCGTGCGACCGTAGTGTCAACGTTCTCGTCGCAAAGAACGACTTACGAATCATTCCGGCGCAATTGCGCCGAGGGACTCGTCCATGAGAAAAGAAAACGAAATTGAGTGAAAGATAATTCCAAGAAAATATGGATTCGTTCGTGGGTTTGTCGTGAAGCTGACTCGGGGTTGTTGGAGTTTGACGAACAAGACGAGAGGAGAGTGGAAACGCGCGGGGGTCGCTCATGAGGATGCATAATCTTTATAAGAGACGCGATAGCAGCGTTATGGAACGTATGGGTTAAAGGCGGGAAAATTTATGAAGCTCCAATGTCAGGAATCAATCCGTTGGGTCTCTCGTGTGCGATTTAACGAAATTACACGGTTGGCCTTTTGCTCGATAACTTTCTGGCTTCGTCGGTCTACCGTCGAGTCGGACGGATCGTACGTTGGTTGGACGAGGAACGCAAGAGTTTGCAGCGATCGTTGGAGTAAACGAGGAATCCGACGGGGGAAAGTTTTTTCATTCGATGCTCTGCATGTGCCCCGGAGGGTTTGAATTGCCGGGTTGAAGCCATCTTGCCGGGCGTTTACCGTTGCAGCTTCTTCTCCGTTTCTCTCTCTCTCTTTCTCTCTGACTTTTGTATAGATTATTCTCCTTCTAGTTCTATTTTATTAATATACTCGGAATTGATATATTTTTATTATTATTATTATTATTCTTTTTATTTTATTATTATTATTATTATTATTATTATTATTATTTTTATTTTTTTTTTATTTTTAGATAAACAGCAATAAGGGGGAGGCTTTTTATAAATATAGAGAAATTATGAAAACGGTAATAATAATAATAATAATAATAATAATAATAATAATAATAATAATAATAATAATAATAATAATAATAATAATAATAATAATAATAATAATAATAATAATAATAATAATAATTGTTTATTAACTATTAATTAATATTTATAATCATATTATAACTTATAATAATAATAATAATTATCATTATTATTATTATTATTATTATCTATATATTATTATTATTATTATATAATAATAATAATAATAATAATTATTATTATTATTATCATTTTTATAATTCCTCTATAATTATACAGAGGCTCCCCCTCATTAACGTCCGGCTGAAAAAGGAAGTTATTTTTGCTTATTTTTCATAATTATCGATAATTATTTTATAATTTTTATTTCCGTATCGCAACTCATGTGCCAGAGGTCCTCCTCTAGTAAACCACATATTTCTCTCGAATCGATTCACCACTAACTTCGATCAACGATCAATATTTTCTCTTCGTCGCTCAATTATGAGACATCGACGCTTGCAACATCCTCCGAGTCACCCGACATCACCGCGATAGTACGGCAGACACCGCGATGGCGACCGAAAAAAATTCGTCAATCAAGAAATTCTCAACCGAATGAAATTCATGTACCGCGTATGAAACTTTTTTTCATAACTCCAGACATAAAATCAGCGGCAAAAGAAGAAAAACGAACGAGTCGACATGAAAAAATTAAAAAAAAAAAACGCAAACTGATCTCTCGATGAAGAAACGTGGGAGCGGTCACTAAGACGGCCCGAATGGCCGCAGTGGTTGTCTCAAAGAAGTCAGAAGTTATGGTCAGATACATAATACAACTGGTACGAGCGTCGTTCGGTACAATGCGGTAACGCGCGGGGCGGAACACGTTGCGGTACACGAAGTTGTCCCCGTCGGCAATATGGCGACAGTTACGGTCCGGGTTGGAAGGGGGGGGGGGAATCCATTGCCCGCGGCAATGTGGGGTTTACGATTTTGCCGCTATGGAGCGCCCCGCAACGAAGAGGGCGCCCGGATTGTGGGGACGAGCGAGGTAGCGCAAGAAAATAAGCGACGGAGAGAAATGGTCGGCAGCGTCTGGTCGCCCAGGGATCGTCGTTTGGCGAGATGAACGCGCGGGGCATTAACGGAAAAGAGGGAACGCGCGGTATGGATCTCGGCGGCGGCGTAAGCGCCCAATTAGAAGGAATCCACGGATGCTGGGAGAGAGAAAGAGGAAGAGAGAGAGAGAGATGGAGACCAAGTGGGACACGCGAACGGCGCACAGTCTCACGCTGCGGGTGTATTCGTTATGCGAGTCGCGTGTCCGTTGCCCCACTGCAGCGACATTGCAGCGGCGAATGCAACAGCGACCGTGTGCAGCACCTCCCCCCCCCCCCCCCCCCCGGCTTGCAACGGCAGACGACGGCGGGCATGCAACCTTCGCGCGGGACTGTCGCATCTGCTTTATACGCGCGCCCGCGTCCTTCCTTAGGGTCGATGCCTAAAAAGCTTCGGCAAAAATGGCCGCGTCGAGGAAATCCCGTGGAAACAACGCTACAGAAAGAAAACCACGACGAAACAAGTGCACTCGAAGAAACCCCGGTTCCGGAAGGAAAACCCGACAAAATCATTTTTAGTCCAACGAATTTTTTTCCAAGGCTCATCAATGTTGAAACTGGTCCAGGTCTGAAAAACTCCGTTAAAAATGACTCCGTCGAAGCAACTCCACCTAAAAAAACCCGGTTCTGGGCATTCCTCTTTCCAGGAAAACCCCGACAAAAACAATTTTATCAAAACTAATTTTGTGTTTATAACAGCTCATCAACATCAACGCCAACGATCTTGAAGTCACAATTTTGCGGAAAACAACAGAAATGCATTCATAGTGCATGGAAGAAATTTGATTACCTTGCACAAAAGCAAAAACCTGATTCACGACAATCCTGAATAACATTAACCAGGTTCTAGCCCCCAAACTAACGTAAACCTAAATCCAAAGCTAAACTTAAAGACCGTATTGTGGAGTTGGTTGCAAGACAGGTTCGAGTTGAAGAGTGTCTGCTCTGATAGGAGTTGTCTTTAAACAGGGTTTTGACCAGGTTTTTTTTTATCGCAAGGCGTTTAGACGTGCACAGAAATACGATTAAACCCAATAACCTGCAAATGACCCTTTTGAGAAAAACAACAGCAGCACATTAACGGTGCCCGAACGAAATTCAATAACATTGTACAAAAGCAAACACCTGATCCACAATAATCCTAAGAAACCCTGAACCCAACCCAAAGAAATCTAAACCTAAACCCGAGCCTGATGATCCTGAGCCTGAAAAAACGTTTTGTACAAGAGTTGTTTCAACACAGCCCGTAGATGAGAAGAGTTTCCTTTGACAAGAGTTGTCTTTGAACAAGTTTTTTTGACCGGTTGTTTTTTACGCGAGTTGTTTAGACGTGCTCGCCCTTTCCTACACGATGTTTCGAGTCGTCTCGGCCGATGGCTCCGACCGAAGGATCTCCCGTGAGTCCGGTAAAGCCGTACGGCAGAATCCCGTCCCGGCCATCGTCGAGAAATCATCGAGCCGTGGAACCTTCAGCACGTGAGTTTAGCGAGTTCGGCGCGTTCGAGACCACGAGAAGGGTTCGAACGAGACTCCTGCATCACGTTCGCGTATCGAGACCCACGCGATCCGCGCGTGCCTCCATCGGCAATCGTTTCAATACCAGTTTCTCAACTCCAATCGGGAATAACATTCTCGCATGGACGGTCGTACATCCCCGGGCGATCCCGAGACGACCCAATGTCGATGGGATGAATTTTCTTGGGGCTGGAGAATCGTCGATGGCACGGATCGCGGTTATTTACTTTCATCGAATTCGCACTCGTACGGTTATTCGATTTTTTTTTCGAGAAACTGTTCTGGTTTGATGGACCTGGAAATTGTTGATTTTCACGAGATTTTCACTAGATTGAATACAATAATAAATGATGAAACTACGACAAAATATCTGTATATTAAGAATATATATATGAGTGAGTCAGCAAATTTGGGCTTCACTATCTGGAATCTCTGTGATATTTACTTGGAGTGGATGATGAAAAACAAATTCCCAGATTTGTTCAGATTATTTTTTCTATTATTTTGGCATCTTTCATCTAAGGTATTTTTCATTTTTTTCGATAAAAGTATTGGAAAAAATCCCAAAATTTGGGCAATGGCCGAACAACAGCATTTTAAGTTTTAAATTCGATTTTAATGAATTTTTGAGGTTCGAAATAAAAAAATGATATATTTTTCGAATAGCTCAGGAAATTTCACGTCAAAAACAGATTTTTCATAATTATTTTACGAGTAAGCCTCTAAAAAAATACTTGTGAGAAATATATCAAAAGTGAAAAATACTTCAATTGTTAGCTGCCAAAATAATTTTTAAAAAATCTAAAAAATTCGGGAATATGTTTTCCACCATGCACTTCGAACTGTGTAAATATCATAAACATCCCAGATAGGGAAGCCTAAAGTTATCCGAAATTCTATGGATCCAACCATATATCCATATATATGTATGTATGCATATGAATTATGAATATATAATAATAATCATTTTTGAATGAGACTGATCAAAATTTTTTCCTTCATTGAAATCATCCATGGCTAATGCAAAAACTGATTTACAATTTTTTTTCAATTATTGAACGAAACAAATAACATCAATTGGTATACCAATGACACCAGCTATTGTCCCAAACTGGACATAACGTATCCAAAGTTCCTTCGACAATCTCCCGGAAATTCCAACTAATCCTGCTCCCCCATCAATTTTCGTGAACATCCCCGAAAATTTGGCCGAAAACAAACGCAGGTTGAGAGTCCCTGCGCATTACGAACGACCCGGAGGAAAGAATCCATCGCAACGCCTCAAAAAAGGACACTAAGGACGCGAATACCCGTGTGGTACACATCTGTAGCGAAATTCCCCGTGGTATACACAAACCCCCGGGGTTTCCTGTTCCCGGTTTTACTCTTAAATCATATCGTTCGATACATCAGGTCCCGAAACAATAGCCACATCGAACGCCTCTCGGCGTTCCTCGTTGTGTGCCACGGTTCCTGCGAGTCGTCCTGGTAGTCCTCTTTCCTCGCAGACGTCGTCTCGCTCCAATCTCTTCCAAGCTGCTGCTGCTGCTGCTGCTGCCGTTGCTGCCTCGCACAGCAGCTCCAAGCTGCCGCGACCGAGAAGGAAACCAAAGGGTTGAACTCCGGTAGTACGTTCAAAAAAAAAAAAAAAGAAAAGCTCAGATGCAACATCTTCGCGCAGGCTGAGCATGCGGGAACGGTAAGCCACGCGCGAGTAGACAATAGAAGCTTGCCTTTTGCGGAACCGAAAGTATCATCCCGAGCTGAGGTTCCGGCGGCAACGGACTTTTGCGACCGCTCCTGGGGTGGGAGGGGAGGAGGGAGGATTATATTTTGCCATGCGAGCGGTGTATATTGCGCGGGTGGGCCAGAAGCGTGTTCATTACGCTGACACGCTCGAGTTAACCACCACCGCCGAGCGACGGCGTAACGATATGCGAGAGAAATACAAGCTCGGGCAACGTCGTAAGATACTTGGCTGGTCCACGATGCCCGAAGCAACCCGCCGGGCACCCCTCGAGGCTCGGGGCATTGTTCGTCGTTTGCTCTCTTAAATATCGCACAACTCACTCATTTTGTTCTTCTTTTCTTGCACGCGCACGCGCAAACAGTGGATTCTCGCCGAAGGTGGAGCTTTTTTATTTTATTATTATTATTATTAATATTATTATCATTATTTTCAATATTATTATTATTATTATTATTATTATTTTTATTATTATTATCGTTATTAAATAAAGAAGAATGAAGTTCTAGAGAAATAGTTGAGAACTAGATTTATGTAACGATCGAAAAATCAGAATCTTTTTCATAATTTTCAGTCACGAAAAATTCGATGAAAAAATGATTCGGTTGTTGTTTTTAATTAGATGGATCCAACCTTGCAGAATAAAAATTCAATCCCTCTTCTATTGTTTAACGTCGAAAGACAAACAGCAACGACGCGACAATGTTAGCATTTTTTCCTTGAAATAGAATGCAATAAAAATAATATTTTGAATATTTTTTTACGTTAGACTAGTCTGGTCCCTCAATGATCCGCTTTCGAAAATTTTTAAGTCGTTTTATGGATGTAACCTCGCGAATTTTGTAGTTTATCATCTAAGAGCAAGCGATTTATATAGAATATCGTCGAGCGCGCGCGTCAGAATGATTTATCGATCGATCAATCGTTATGCGAGATCGATCGGACCTACCGGTTCGGGAATTCTATGTTTCTTTATCAAATACGGTACGCGAAGGGCTTCGAGGGTTATTTTACCGCGAGTGGGTTGAGATCGGTTTGTACGACGTTGCGCAATTAAAATTTCTCGTCAGATATAAATTCTTCCAAGGACAATGACGACTTTGGGACCTTTTTCGTCTAGGAATCTTCGACGTTAAAGTCTCGTCGATCATATTTTCTCGTTCCGATTACTCGGAACGATAACAAATAATGACAGCAAATTGAATAAACATCACTACCATTTTTTGTTTTGTCTCAATACTTCGATACGGAGACTCGGAAAGAGATTCATATCGATTTGCGGAATTTCCTCGCAAACGTCCATCGATCATTCAATCTTTCCCATTCTCGATTCCACCTCAACGTCTCTCCCTCTCTCCCGACAGTTACGCAGAACCTACCGGGTTTCTTCACATCGTACGGGGAGTGAATAAATCTCCCGTGCGTCGTTGATCTCAAAGCGTATCGGAAATTCTACGGTAACCAGAGCACATAGCCGCGTCCGCGCGATACGCGAACGGTTCGTTTCGTCCTTTATTCCTCCGGCAAATATCCGACAACGCGGTTTACATTCCAACCCGAGGGGGTACGATATCGAACACACCGCGGCGTTGGCCGACGTTCGGACTCTCGGATATTTTACGAAGCGTAGAAGAGCGGCGCATACGCCGGCAATGATTATTCCATGTCATCGATACGCCATCTCGGTCATCGATCATCGCTCCGGATCGTTGAAGATCGAGGAACGCCGAGCGTCGCTCCGACCACGAGAGAACGAAAGAGCGAGAGAGACAGAAAGAAAGTCGAGAAACGTAGCTCGAATATAGCTCAAGCCACAGCCTCGGCCAGCAGCAGCGTAAAGCAGCAGAAGCAACAGCGAAGCATCTCGAGCAACGCTCCGATATACGATTCTTCTCAAGATAGTGGCCCGCATAGCCTACGGACCCCATCAGAACACGGAACGGGCCTGGAAAGGCGAGACGGGGAGCATCGGAGTGCCACTTGTCTCTCTTGTCTCCGGGAGCTTCTGAGATGCCGAGTTCTGGTGCCGGTGATGCTGCGTTGCGGTCCAAAGGTGCAACCAGGCGGGGCTCAACGACGACGAAGACGAAGACGAGAACGAGAAGCGTCGCGGAACTCGTGGAAAATTGCGAAAGAACAAACCGATACCGACCCGCACGCTTTATTCAACGCCGGCAATAAGACCCACGTGACTTTTACGACTGCTTCGAGCATTTTCATTCATTGTTTTTGTTTTATTTTTCTCGGCGTTGGGGCTTGATAATAATTGCGTCTCGATCCCGTCATCGTGCACGATCTTTGCACGCTTCGAAAAGAATCGTGAGCGAAGTGACAACGGAGGTGGATGGAATGATGGCGGTTGATGGGAGCTGAGGGACGGGCGATGGTCTCGTAGGATGAGTCGATGGTATGTCGAAGACACGATCCGGAAATGCTTCGAAGGGGACTTGGAGTATCGAAACGCATACCGCGAGATTCACGAGGAGGTCTTTGCAACGTGGTGTGTCTACATCGGCTCCTTCTCGCTCGTTGGTCGTGGATGAAAACGTGCGAACGAGTTACCCGGGGGGGCTATGTGTGGATAGAGCTGAGGCTTTCATGGTGTACATCCATCTGGGTCTCGAAGCCCCTGTCGTTCGATTCGATTTACAACGACCGAGAAGGTAATCACACGATGTCCTTCACGTCGATTTTTTTCGCACACCCAGAGACGCACAAAAATCGTAGCGAAGGGGATACGAAACCCTTTCTCGCATACCGTAACGTCGAGTAGCTTCGATGTCGCGATGAACGAAATCTCGTTGCGCTCGATTGCCGGCGCGTGGGTCAGAACTCACGATACGCGTTTTACGCGTGTTATAATTCACTCGCGGCTGACATAAATCACAGGGTACGATGTGTTTTGTCCTTGTTTCGGGGCCTCGCGCGAGTGGGTCGAAGCTGTCACGAGAGGACATATGTATAGTATATACATCAAATATATATATATATATATATATTTCTATGGGGTTTGGCTCGTCGTTCGGCAGACGAGAAGAAGCGTCATGGTCAGACGACCGTGAAGATCGCGACTCGACCTCGTCTCCGACGTTCTTCGACTCGATCCTACGCTTTCGTTATCTCCTCGTGCTCATTCACACTTCTCGGATCGTTCCTTCCTTCTCCTTCGTCGTTTCATCGTTCGTCCACTACTCTCTTCCTCTTTTTCATTCTCTCATTCATTCGGGCGGTTTATAATTTATTCTACTGGACGATTTATTATTATTTACATTCTTTAAGTTATTATTTTTCAAATTATTTTCATCGATTATTTTTTATTGTTTCATTTTTTATTCTTCGTAAGGTCCTTCTTAACTATTTTATTCTTTCATAAATATGGACGATTATTTTATCACTGTTCATTTTTCTGTATCGTGGTTTGTATCCCAGAGAACAATGTCAGGTCAATATCTTTCTGTCCCTCTCTCTCTTTCTCTCTTTCTCTCTTCCTCCCTCTCTCTCTCTCTCTCTCTCTCTCTCTCTCTCTCTCTCTCTCTCTCTCTCTCTCTCTCTCTCTCTCTCTCTCTCTCTCTCTCTCTCTCTCTCTCTCTCTCTCTCTCTCTCTCTCTCTCTCTCTCTCTCTCTCTCGCTATTAAAATAATCATTTTATTTTCATTACTTCTTAATCTTTCTATTATTATTCTTTCTACTAAAATGATTATCATTCAAATATTTTTCCCATCTCTGTATAGAGTCTTTCCTCATATTTCTTATTGTCTTACCTTCACCTCATCGATTAAAAATGTTTGTATCCCAACTTCCGTGCCACATAACCTTCCAGATCCCGTTGCAACGATAAACCATCTCAATTGAGATCTAAAAATCTCCCTTTTCCCTCTCCTCCTCTCCCGCATTCTCTCGCCTCTCGAACCCTCACACGCATGCGTTATTTACACGCGAAATACTCGTATGTAGTACAAGAAATTTTTCCTCATTCCGCATTACCGACGGCCGAGCACGAGACCGATCCTCTCGGGTAATGGTGTGACGTCGTTCCCCATTCTTCGTACTTCTCGTCATTCTGTCGTTATGCCCGTTGAATACCCGGTGTGTTTATTCTTCTTCCACGCGGAGATTTCTCCGTGACGGTCTCCGTGTACCCCAAGCGCATCGAATTTTACGATCAGTCCGAACCCTAATGGCACGCGGAATAGGATTATACGTTCGATCTTATCTATCCTCCTCGGTCAGGCTGAAGCTGCTGGTGATGCTGCGGCTTTTGCTGCTGCTGCGAGAGGATCAGAGGAAGTCCGGGAGAAACAGCGAGAAGAAGGAGAGACCCCCGACGGCGAGGATTTCTCTCTTCATCTCCCTTTCCCGCTCTCCCTCTCTCTATCTCTCTCCTGGACCTTCCGTCGCTTCGTGATGCTGATTCCTCGCCGTTAGGCCTCGCACACGGTTGCACATAGACTCGTGTGCATGCACTCTCTCGCCGCGTTTTATTCCGTACGTGATTGGACGTAACGCGCGACAGCTCAACAGCCTCTACTCTATCCTCCCCCCCCCCCCGCCCCTCCCCAGAGACGTTTTCTTCTCTCGATCTTTTATCATCAGCGATTTATCCCGCTGGTTGCACGATGCCCCGTGATCGTCCACCGTGATCGTGCTCAGCATGTGTCTAAATGTTTAAAAAATACGAGAAAAAAAAGCGAATGACACAACTACGAGCCGAATAATACACGTATCAAATAAATTGGGATTGTCGACGACGAATGTCGGATCGTTACGGATATTTAAATGGAAATTGGTGAGAATTTCAAAGCCGTCGACGGTGATGAAGGAACTTCGCGCCCGTTGGACGCGTTTCGTCCTATTAGACGAATTGCGAGTGTGAGGACCGTGTAGACCTGCGATCTGTGTTTTATGAATTGAACATTTGAAATTACAATTTTCCGGAGGACGTGAGAAATACGGTTTCGCGTATTTTATCGGCGAATTCGCGGTGAATAGGTTCGACGTTGATGAAAGAAGGTGAAATGAGAGCGCGAGCGATGAGATCCGGAGATTATATGGTTTTTTTATTTTTTATTTATTCAATTATTCATTTGTTTATTTGTTTATTTATTTATTTATTCAGTCTTTCTTTTTGAATTGGATCGAGCCAAGTATCTTTGGCCTTTTGGGATGAATCTCTCGTGCTGAGACTGGAAACTTTCTCGAGGGGACGTATTATAATAAGAAAGTTTGAACGTGTCGTATATAATAATATCGCGAGAGATCGATGTTTAATTCATCTGCAGGAAGATCGATGCACCGAAGTCTCACGATTCGCAGGTGGCAAGAATCACTGATCTGTGATCGTTATGCTGTGGCTGAGATTCACATAGATGTTGAAAATATCGTACAACGTGGAATTCGAAATTTCTCATTCTGATTTCCGGATCGTTCGCGAGCTTTTCATTGTTTATAGATTTCGCGACCCAGTTTTATAAAATCCAACGATGTTAAAGTGTTTTCCTTCTATCTGGAATATTCGATTGATCGGTCAGAAATATACAATAATATCAAAAGTAAAATAGGGTGACATAAAAAAATCATTATTTCAATATCTAATTAATTACATATGTATAAATAAATATACATATATGATATATAATTTCATTATCTTTTTATTATTGAATAATTCGACATATATCTACTTTTAGCTCTGAATCTCGACGTGATGTTTCATGATTTGGATGAATTTACGTCCAATCTGAAGAATTTAACTTGAAACAATTTCCGAGTGTTTTGTTTCCATTATTCATTAATTAATTAGTTTATTTATCCATTTTTCCATTTGCTCGATCGTGGGAGTCGACTTACATCATCAAAGATACTGCTCTTATTCTCGAATCAATTAGTTAAAAAAAAACGCGCACACACCGAAAACAATGCCACTAAAATTCGTACCGATAACCGACCCACACGCACCGTACAGCAAATAATAATGTAATAATAAACGTTCTTTCCCCGTCGGCAATGTGTGCCAAGATAATTAACCGGGAGGAGCGGAATGTAACTACCTGAGTTTTTAGTGTCCGTCGTAACTCCATCAGCAACGAGCTGATAGCGCGAGAGGGGTAACCCTGTGAGAAATTTCCTGTCAATTATATCTCGTACCCCAGTCCTTTTCTCGCTAACGCACGGGACCGGACTATAGGTGGCGCGAGCGCAAACGATCGTAGAAGAGCGTAATATTCACCCGAGTTCGACTGTAACGAACGTGTAACAGTAAAACCGTACCATCCATTGCGCAAGGTAGAAAATGGAAAATAAAAATCAATAAAATAAAACAAAATACAATAAAATAAAATAAAATGAAATAAAATTGAAAAAAAATAAAATAAAATAAAATCAAGAACGGATTAAATCGTGAACGGGGTAGTCATGAGAATGGCCGAGTGGGGGAGGGGCGGAAGGGGGAGCAGGAAGAAGAGTTACGAGCGAAGGATAATCGACGATGGAGGAATAACGAGGCGAGTGAACGAGCAAACGCAAAATCGAGTGTGGAGAAAGAGGGAGAGAGAGAAAGAGAGAAAAGAGGATGAGCACAAGAGTGAAGGAATCCCGATCGAGTATGCCGATACGTCGGAGGAAACGCGCTCACTCGCGCGCCTCCACCGAACAAGAGGAAGCCGCCCTTTGCCTCGTTTTACGACTTAAACTTTTTCTTTCTTTCTTTTTTCAAGATGAACTTATATTCAACGACGATAGACAGACAGTAAGAGAGAGAAAGAGGAAGAAAGAGAGAGTGGGAGAGATTTAAAAAAAAGTAAAAGAGAGAGCCCAAAGGCACTTGCGCGCACGCCTCTACGTTTTCCATTATACACGCGTTTCATGGCTCGACGATCTCGTCTTTATTAATTGCTCGGTAGTTAATTATCGAAACCCTCATTCTCTCTCACGCCTGATGGTCTTACACAGGCTACCAAGGATCGTAACAACGCAACGGCAAAGGAAGCTGTAACGTTGCTTTCGCGGTAAAACATTTATATCGCGTGATTTACGATCGATAACCATATTATTTGTTTCGGTCGTTCGTGGATGACGGAATTATTTCGCGAGACCGACACAACCGGCCAATCATGTTTTTACTTTGTTTTTTTTTTTTATCATTTTTTTACTTTTTTATTTTTTTTATGATTATTTTCTTTTCGCGTCTTGCGATATTTTATATTCACCGGTTTATCGAGTTTTCGTCGATGCTGGTAAAGTTGTGGAGCGACAATCGTGACGTGTCACGTTTTCCCGGTTTTGCTATCTCGCCCCCGATGACGAGATATATGGGGCGAAACGCGCGGAATCGGCTGATTTGAACTCTTCTATTCTCCGATGTGGTCGAAGATTTCTTTTAATAACTCTTAGATCCTACGATCGCACTGATTTTGCTTTAGATGTTTCGCCCCCACCTCCCTCCCCCAACTTGCTCTGCACCACCGCCCTTCTTTCAAGGGGTAACTGAAATTTTTCAAAATTCCTCGAATTTTTTCAAAATTAAAAAAAAAAGAAAATATTGAAAAGACGAGTGCCATTTCACTTTCATGAAAAAAATCCGCAATTTCGATAAAGTATCTGAGGAAAGGTTACCTCTCGAAAAATAAGGGGGGTGGAGGGAGGACAAGTGGGGCGGCGAAAAAATCTAAAAAAATAATCAGTAAGGTCGTAGGATCCAAAAGATACTAAAAAATATCATAGACCACATCAGAGGATAGAAGGGTTCCAATCGGGCGATTCGGCGCGTTTCGCCCCATATATACGTATACATTTATATATATATGAGTCATCGACTAGGCTCGCCCGCACCCGCGCGCGCGCGAATCAAACTCGATCACCGGTGCGTTGCTCGCTCGATTGCGACGCGAACCGGGACACGTGTATGAATGGCGTTTCAATTGACTATCGTACAATCGTCCCGACGACTACGACGGCTACGACGACGACGACGACGACGACTACGTCTCGTTCACCCGCTTATTTCTTATTCAACGTTGTGTCTCAACATATATTTCTACACCCGTGAAAGTCGTTTAATTCCCGGCGCGATATCGCAGCTACGTGAGCTCTGAATGAATAATCAATGGCTACGTACATACGTCGTCGTTGAATTTCAGGTGACTCACGGCAATGTGCGATAGTCGATTAACGCACCGTATCCGCTGCAAATAATTCTAATGATTATTATAATCCGCTGAATAATAAAAATAAAAATAAAATCGATATGATAATGTTAAGAATGAATCGTTTCATGATTATAATACTGAAATAATGTTCGTACAATTAGATCATGAAATTCTACCATTTCTATGATGATCGACTAATTGTTATTAACATTAATATTATGGAAATAATAAATATAAATAATACTGATAAAATTTCTTTCATAAAACAACTTATGGCCCATAAAACTATAACATTCCATATTTCATCTTCTGACAAATAAATTAAATCCAAAATCCATCCGATACACCAAAAAAATAGCGAATGAAATATTAATAAAATATTTCGAAATACGAGAATCCATAATTTCAATTTTTATGTTATTTTCTCTGATCTCGATTATCATCTGTAACGATTTTTTACACCCGATACGCTGCTCAGTCGACCGACGTTGAACGAAGAAACTATGTATCCCATCCATCGAACATACATCGTGTCATCGCAAACGAGAAAAAAAAACCGACAAAAAAAGCTCGATAAATCGTTCCGGTAATGATGAATGAGAGTCGTACGGATCGAACGGTTTACCAAGGTGTAATTACTACGACGGTGACACGAGGCCGATCACCGCCGAGATTTATCGACGAAGACAGATCGTTTTGTGTACCGAAACGATGGATCGACGACGGTCATGAACGAACGGCTGACGACGACTGACCACGACTGACGCGCAGCGAGCATGCCATCTTGGAATCTGAAGATCGTATACGATACCGGCACATCTGGGAAGCACGGAAAACATTTTGCTGCTGCATCAGAATACTATGGCTGCAGCAGCGGCCGCAGTCGTGGCGATAGCCAGCAACGGACAGTGGTCAGTTTGAGTTAGAGCTCGATGGGACGAGCTACGAGATTTCTTGAGAAAAAGTCCATTTCTCACGCAAACCTCGCGACCGCGACGTATCCTCGTAAAACGTTTTATATTGGAACGACATGCGAGCATGCGAATACGCGGGTTGCTGCATAACCTCGAAGAAGCAACGGACGACAGAAACAGCAAGAGAGAAAGATGGAGACAGCGAGAGATTAACCGGACATCGATGTCTTGTCGCGGGCATGAGACGGCTCGGAGAGTGACAGAGCGGAAGAGCGTGGAGGGTCGGGGGGGGAGTGGATAAACGAACTTAAAGTACCTAAAGAACCTAAAGAACCTAAAGAAACAAAGTACTGTTCAACGCACTAACCCACTCCACATCCTCGGCATCGTCGGACTTTGTCCGGACTTCCTCCGCGTCGTCCATCCGCCATTTTTTTTTCTGTATCTCGCGTTGCCCACAAATCTCGCAGTTCCGTCGCTCGCCGTCGAGTCACAGCTATCCGGTGACGTAGCGCGCAATACGCCGATGAATTATCGCCATTCAACATCTTTCTTCATGTTTGACTTCGTTTTTTTTCTTTATCTTTGTTATTTTGTGATATTTCTTTTGGTAAACTGCTCGACTATCCCAGCGCTCCGGGAGACGAGCGAAGCTCGAGAGAGGAGATTCAGTTAGATCGTTGGGTAGGAAGCAGAGGCCACCGCAGGGGCTTTCGTGCGACAGGTCGTCAGCGTTTATCAAATCGGGATCATCCCACGTCCATCTATCTTCGCGCACTTTATCCGAGTATATTGCCGGGAACGACGATAATACATCATCGTCTCTGTGTGCTCTTTACGTTTTTCTTTATTTATTCGTTGCTCTTTGTCTGTTTTTTTCTTTGAGTATGCAGCGACGTCGGCGTCCAGTCACGCAGTCAACGTCTGCTGCGCAATTTTTCTTTTATTCACTTTATTCGACCACCGTTGATCGAGGTTATGATAGCTTCGTAGATTTTTCTTCATTTTTCCTTTTTTTTTTGCCACGCGTCGCTGACGACGATATTGGTCCACGTTGCAGCATCTTTTGCTCGTTACTTTCGAAGCTTGCTGAACGAAACGAGACGGTCGTGGACGTTTCGGAGACAAAATGGCGTTACGAGTGACGATGCGAATAAAAGCAACGTTAACGAAATATAAATGAATGGAATAGCGATCTGCGCTCCGATGCTCGGCCCTCACGTCGCAGGTTTGGAATTTTTACGCCGTTGATCTCGCCGATCATGTCATTCTTTTTTCTCTTTTTTCGGATCGTGGAATGGCATCGGCGAAGACGAAGGATCCGGAAGAGAATGAGGGCGCGAGAGCCGGCGATGCGAAGGCGAGAGAACCCAACTCGTCGAAGTGGCGGAGAAAGGCTGAGGCGAGGAGAAGCAAAAGGAAGAGAATTCTCTTGTGTTCGCGGCTTCAAAGGGGGATAAGCGAAAAAGAAGACACCGATGAAGAAAAAGAAGAGGAGGAGGAGGATAAAGGGTTGAGAAAAATGTATCCCCACCTTAGGTTCCATTAAGAGGTCTACGTGACGCGTGCTCCTGCCGCCAAGCTTCCCCCAACAATCTTCTTTTCTTCCCTTTCGTTCTTCACCGGAGAACAGAAGTAACAGTTGGACAGCCAGAAAACAATTATTGTTTTATTTTTTTTTCATTTTTTTGCTTTTTCTCATTCCTTTTCTCAATTTTTCCGTGTATTTTTTGTTGTTTATTTATTTATTTTATTTTAAATGGCTGGGCGGCATCTGGGCCGAGTTCTGCTGGCTACACATTTATTTACAGCACCGTTCCGTTATATATATATACATTCGAAGCGCTTGATATCTTTTCCTGGTGATCGCGACGTAGCTGCGGCTCGCACCAGAGTTCAAGCCCCGTCGAACAAACGCGCCTCGGTATTACATATATATATACTGATATACGTGCAATACAGTACCGTGTGTATAAACTGGAACACACGTCGTCGCTCCGCGTGTTTATGGTTTTGCACGCGTGCATGGTCCAGCGACGCAGCATCTGTAGCAGCAGCAGCAGGAGCAGGAAGAGGTCACTTCCGCTGCCAATAATTTCCGGGTGCGAGAGACCGGAGTCGCGCGTTCCTCGGTCAGGATATACGAGGGAACGTCTTGACGGTGCTTTACGCCATCGATGCAGCCTTATTTCTTCTCGATACCTCGCTCTTTTAAACCTCCATACACATTTTTCTTTTTATCTTGTTTTACTTTATGTTTCTATTCTCTTTTGTAGCCCATCGACGTTCTTTTTTATTACGAAGGAAATTTCTCATTTATCTCGCTCTTTGATTCTATTGATTTTCATTTAATTATTATTATTACTATTATCATTATTATTATAGTTTCTGCATGGGTAATGATTAATTTTCTATATAGAAATGAACAATATTTTATTTTATTCACTCTCTTTACTTTTTAAATTTTGTAGGCTTTTATTTTATTTATATTTTTGGCCTTCGCGTTTGTAAACTTCCTTCGTATCGTTTTTCGCATGCTGCCTCTCTCTTTCTCTCTCTCTCTCTCTCCCCTTCCCTAATCTAAACTACGTGTCGGACACGTGAGACACCCACCGAGATGGCACTTGACCCCAGAATACGTTTTCCCGCCGTTTCGTTTCTCTCCTTTCCTCGGATACTACCCGAGCGACGTCTTCGTCCACGTGAATCTCGCGACACTCCGCGGTTCGAGATCGCGAGAGGATCCCAAAGGTGAGAACACCGACGTTCCATTGTCCTCTCACTCTCCATTTGCGCCCACGTTCGCGATGCTAATATCGAATACAAATACGTACTACGTACTCGATAAACCACCTCTGTGGTCTCTCACGTGGGGCGACCTGCGGCAACGTGCAAACGTGTCGTTGCATCGTTCACGTCCGCGTCTTCCTTTTTTCCATCGTTTCGAGAATCCTCCGTCGTGAATGTATCATTTTTTCGACGACACCGAAGCGGGGATGGGGATTCACTCGATGATAATGTAGTTTAAATACTTTTTTGAACACACCGACACCAATAGGTGTGCGGTCGGAGCGCGACTCCGGCGGTCCCACGAGTTAAGCATCAAATTTGCCGGCCAGTACTTGGATGGGTGACCGCCTAGTCGTTCGCCGGCTGGCGCATCAATTGTGGAGCGGGAGACCAGTGTCTTTGGGGCCCCGGTGGTGCATTCGAGGTGGAGTACTATGTGCTCCTACATGCATCACCGGAGAACCAGAGAAACATAGGGTCCACTGTACCGGCACGGGTTTTCTGCAGTTTCCCCGTGCCCACGGCAAATGCGGTACAGCGGTATGTCAAGTCGTCTGCAGACGCACGGGAGATAGCGGAGAACACGTAAAAAGGGGGAAACGTCGGAGAATACCTTGTAAAAAACTAAATAAAGTTGTGCAAGTAAAACTCTCACCTACCTACCTACTTTTTTGAACACTAAATAGGTATGATTAATTATCATAAAACACTTATCAAATCTTCAAATCTCTGGGATAATAGTAAATAATTCGTGTAAATTATTGTTTTACAATTGATTCTAATATTTGATAGCAATTTTAATTCATGATAACTTACAAATGAAAGTATTTGAAATACCTTTTCATTGAACAAATGCCCATCTCTGCGCCGATAAATCCCAACACGCGTCGTGACCCAACGTAAAAAAGCGACGAAATCCACAATGACGGTATCATCGTGAAATATACATACATTCTACAAGGTTACAAAAAATTGATACGCCAAGGCAAATTATCGTCTGTATCGCTGCGGGATTCGATGGGATACAGAAGCCGGTTGGAAAATTAGCCGAGTCTAATTATCGACGTGAACGAGTAAACCAGATGCCGGGGCTGGTTCACGTGGCTCGCCAAAACGAGTGGAGAGGCGCAAAAAGAGGATAAGATATGACACGGGACGAGCGCGAGTGGTAGACGCGATCGTAACGGAAATCTCGAGGTTGGGATCGGTCGATCGAACGATGCGATCGATTCGTTCGTTCGGCCAGCTTGCTGTGATGTTTATAAGGCAATCGGGATGCTTGTAACCGAGTACACACC
This sequence comes from Sussaba pulchella, assembly GCA_963971145.1. NCBI lineage: Eukaryota > Metazoa > Arthropoda > Insecta > Hymenoptera > Ichneumonidae > Sussaba > Sussaba pulchella. The sequence continues at coordinate 31,839 of CAXAQZ010000142.1, forward strand.
GATCTGTACAGAAACAGGAAGGGGGCAATTAAATTCTACAAACGAGGATCAATAAGGAACGTTGAAGTATCCTGTAAAAAAAAAGGTTCATTCTCTCTCGCTCTCTAACTCTCTCTCTCTCTATCTCTGTCTCTCCCTTTAGTCCCTCTTTGATCCTATTTAATTTCATTTTTTAGGTATTTCATGAATTCTAAATTAAATTCCACAAGAATAATTAATAATTAATAATAATAATAATAATAATAATAATAATAATAATAATCAAAATAATAATAATAATAATAATCAAAATAATAATAATAATAATAATTTCGTCTGTATAGAAATAGATTAAACTTTCAATATTCCCATAAATCACCAAATGCAGTGGCAAATACAGTCAATCCCTATCTAATCTCATTTCATATTTCTATAATAAAAATTCATTAAAAAATAAAATTCCACGAAATAACAATAATAATTTTCTCACTCCTATAAAAATGAAATTTCTATATTCCAGGACATTGCCAAGTACAGCAGCCTCAAGTCCGTGCTCCACGGAGCTGTCCATACGCATCCAAGTTACAACCGCGCAATGAGTCCACTCTCGTCAGCGAACCATGGACAAGCGTCGGGGCGAGGAGGAAGAGGAATCGAGACCGTGGAAAGGGAGAACAATAAGTCGAATCTATGATACCGGAGGGCTCCCGGTGTATTGTGCAACTCGTACATGGAAGAACGTTCGTCGGGTGAGCGCATGCAGTTTAAGTCCAGATAGCGCAGGGAGAACCAACGAGAAAGCAGATCGATCTTCTCGTGGCTGCCTCCTCTCTCTTGCCCGATTCAATTCGATATATATTCAATTTATCCACATCCCACATATATTATACATATATATTTATTTATGTGAGTGTATATACGTGTATAGATTACACGATGGGTTGAGAGACACGCGCAAAGCTGAGCGCGTTTCTCACGCGTCGCCTTTTTCGTTTCCCACCGGAGCAACGGAAAGAGTGTCGGAGAGCGCACCTGCGAAGTCCGGAGCGTTATATTCGAGTTCTCGCGGCGTCACGATCACCTCGTCGTTGTGACGACGACGAGGACGACGAAGAGACGACGCGGCGGGTTTCCTTGAATGAAACTTTAAATTCAGAACCTCGACCGCTTCGCTCCTGATGCTCTCGCTGTTATACTGTTATAACGTTGCCGGCTTCTGGCGCTGCATACGTGCCACTTCGACTTCGCGGCGTTCTACGATGCACTCACAATATTTTATGTATGTGCCGGTTGCGAGCAGCCGCGGCGTCGTCGTTGAGAAAATATCCGGAGAAGCTTCGACACTCTTGAGATATATATTATATAAAGGGTGATTCGAGAAGAGCGCAGGTCTTCTCTTTAAAATAAAACACGAAAATTGGTCAAATTGATTTGCTTTAATTTTACAGGTAACCGTAGTAGCCGGTATAATCTCTGATCTTACTTTTCACGTAGCCCCAGAGAAAAAAGTCCAATGGTGTTAAATCGCAAGATATCAGCGGCTATACTCAACCTCGTTATCTCATGATGTAATACTTCCGGGAAATGCTTTTTCTCTGACCCTAGAATACGTTTTCCAATTCCAATTCGACATCATTGCGAAAGTGTCGTTAGCAATAGGGCAATTGTTTCCCGCGCTGTGTGACAAATGACACCATCTTGTTGAAACCACATATTCTGTAAGTCCGTATCATCGAATCCAAGCCTCAAAAAGTTTAACAACATGACACGATAACGTCCATCCTTCACAGTAACAGCGTTGACGGTCGCAAAACAACATAACACAAAAACAGAAGCATCTCCGAATCAATCGCTTTCGATCATACCCGTTATTAACGCAGTACAGCCGTAACTATGCCAAAAAGTCATCGAAATTTTTTGGTCAAATCACATTCGTCGTATAAATCGCGTAAGATAACGAGCACGGGAAAAATTAAAAAGAAATCATTTTTGACCAATCATTGTGTGTTTTATTTCAACAATCAAACCTGCGTTCTTGTTGGATCACCCTTTATATTTTGCTCTGTATTTATTTTTTATATTTTTTCATTCTCGCTCTCTCTCTCTCTCTCTCTCTCCCTCTCTCTCTCTTTATGAGTGTCTGTAAGGCTTTTCATATCCATTTATATACATTTTTTCGTTTCATTCCTCTCCCTCCCTCTCTCTTGCTCGATCGCTTTCTTAGTATCGGTTTTTTGAACTATCTCGTTTTGAAATATGTGAGGCAGCGAAGAAAAGATGAGAACGATGCAAGAATAAGAAGCGACGGAAGGGCTGAATGAACGTAAGAGTCTTGGAAAAACAAGAGAGAGAGAGAGAGAGAAAGAGGGAGAGAGAGGCGCGTAATCGTTATTCGCACCTCGACGCGAGTCTCGTCCGATATTTCATCGTTTATGGCCGATCCGGTCCCGATTCATGTATCTCGAAGGCGCCGCGACGAGTCGTTTGCAATGACGCGACCGCGTCTGACCAGCTCGGGGGTTTATTCACTGGCCTCAGTCTTGGTTACCGGCGTGTCGATTGGGCATTCTCGAACGAAATTGGCTTTCACATTATTTTACGGACTTTATAAATCATTCGGTCAATGACATCGTAATTTACGCGATTTCTTTTTATACGAAGAAAGAAGAAAAATATATTATTTTATTTTGCAAACAACAAAAAAAAATGTCGGGCGTGCAGAAAATTAATTTATTTTTCCTTATATTCGGGCACTCGTTTTACGAATATTTGTAGAGCGTGAAGGAGCCTCGACAATTTTACCAAACAGCGAATGAAATATTTTATATATAAATTTGGTGGGTTGAAATTAAAAAAAATTTCCTCCGATATTCGCGGCTTTTATCTTCAACAAAGTATCTTGCGTCCGTACAATCATGCGAAAAGATGAGCTCGATCGGACCATTTTTAGAGCTGGCTCGAGTTTTTCGAAGTTTTCGCCGTTGAAACTTTGAAAAATCGGCGCTGCCCCTAAAATCGTTCGATCTGGCTCATCTTCCTGCACAATTCTACGGAAACAAGTTACTTTGAAATACCCGACGGCGGCGAAAATCATATTTTTTTTTCGATGTTTTCTTTTATTCGTACATTTAAAAACTGTATAAATCAATGTCGTTCTTTTTATTTTATTTTTAATCGAAAAGAATCCTATTTTCGCGGCAGTCGGCTATTTCAACATCGAACCAACGATCGAAATAGAAAAAAATATCTCAATCCCCGCAAACAAATTAATCGTACGAATAAAAACATCCAAGCAAACTCTATAAATAACATCGAAAGGAAAAGAATTGTAAGGCAAAAGAAAATTTATCGAAATCGAAAAGAATATCTTAATCCACGCAAACAAATTAATCGTACGAATAAAAACATCCAAGCAAACTCTATAAATAACATCGAAAGAAAAAAAATGGTAAGACAAAAGAAAATCCATCGAAACCACAAATAAATCGTAACGTATGCGAACGTATAAATCCCATACACAAAAACATCCAAGAAAACTCCATAAATAACATTAAAAAAGAAAAAAACATCAGCGAAAGAGAATTTATCGAGAAAAAAATGGAATTCATGCGAAAGCGCATGCCCGAAGATTCCGGGCGGTAAATTTAATCGCGCAGTAGCCGCTCGCGGGTTTTCCGTGAGGAGCCGTTCGAAGATAAGCCCGCAGGGAGTAATGAATGCGATAGCCCGAGTGTCCGTGAGCCGATGTTCGGTTAGCTAGGTGCTCGATCTCGTACTCGAGAGTAGTCGCGGATACGAGAAATAGTTTAGCGCTTCCAATACCCTTCTTTCATCCCCCCCCCCCCCCCCACATCTCATTCCCCTATCCTTGCGACTTGTATATCTTCCATACGCGAGTTTCAACTCAGAACCTTGTCGCTGCTTCGCGTTCTTCTTCATCCGCAATGTCTTGTAAAATAAACTCCGGTACTGGTCCACTATCTCGCTCCTGCTGACGCTGATGCTGCCGCGGCTGCTGTTGCCGCCAGCAGCGCGCCCTACCGACAGCCGCCTAGTGGCGTATGCGTGTACCCGTAAAGATTGTGCCGCGTGAGTTGCGGCAGCGCCAATAAGCTTCCACAAAACCCCGGCGTACGTTCGGGCTATCCGTCCGAAGCTGCTTCCGCCGACAGCGTTTTATGGATAAACTCTTCTCTCGGGTCCGCGAGATCCATTAAGGATTTTAGATAATATATATGTATGGAAATAGTTTTTTTTCTTCGTCTTTCTTGGGACGAAGGGAACGAATTACCGAGAAGCTGAGCCGCGACGCGTCGCTGTTACGCTATCGCCGCCTAGCGGGTCGAGAGTGTACTTCGGCGTGCGGTAAGAGGCTTTGGTCCATATCGGATTCCGCAAATTTGCGATATCGGGCGAGTAGTGTGCTTCTGGATTGCGGAATTTGTCGGAGAAAAATGGGGTGAGGGGAGGGGGACCGAGGAAGATAATGAAGAATGTCGGGGAGTTTGAGTGTTTCCGGAATTCGTGGAGTTGCGGTGAAATCGTTGGGTCATCGGGGGACATTCTGGTGCGAGTCAGGGTTGACTTGGATAGCTGAAACTGTGATTATCGTTTTTTGTTTTCGTTTTTAAAGCCTGGTTTGGCTGGGCTCCCTCGAGTGGAGTTGTGCCGCTCTCTTCTGTGGATATAGTGGTCTGCTAAACAATTGGCAGAGGAAGGTTTTCATGAATTTTCCATGGAACGGCCTAATTTTATTTATTGATTGCAGGTAACTCCGTTAAAATTAATTATCCAGGTGGATTTTGATTAAACAAATGAATTCGAATTCAAAATCTGAAAAAAATGTAAAAAATTGTCGGGATCGATTGACTTCAACGTCAAAGCTCCAACACTTAAGCTGTTATCAATTTAATAAATATCGGAGGACGTAATAAGAACTCAGAAAAGATAATTAAACAAATATCTTCCTACGTTTCTCATCCACTTTTGTTTTTTCAAATCGACGTCCCGACATAGAAACAAATAAATAATCTAATAATTAAACCCAGAAAAGTAGCAAATAAAATGAAGCCGATAATACTTCTGAAACCTGATGAGTAGCAAATAAAACAAAACCTAATAATCTTCATCAAATAGTCGTCAATCAGCAAACCAACCCAAAGAAAAACTCGAAGACATACTAAAAGCACAATTTCAATCTTCTACCTTCCCCCGACACGAAATCATTCAACTAAATAACCCACATCTGTCCAAGCCAGACTAAACAATAAAAACAAAAAAAAAACAATCACGAAAAATCAACTGAAGATAAACCAAAGTAAAAAAAAAAAAAAATAGCCGAGAAGTGAGGATGGTGAGAATCGATTACGAACGCTCACCGGAGACGACTTACAAAAATAATAGACTCGCGCGTGGTCCGTCCGTCATTTAAATAATTTCTCCCGAGACACGGACCGCTGGTTAACGACTGCCCGATCGTGTAAGAACCCGATATACACGGTTTGCGTCTCAAACTGCGAGCCAAAGCTCGCGATACAGAAGCGGTAACCCATACATACATACCCGCACACACACACACAAACACACACGTATACAAATCTCGGAGCTCCGGGGAGAAGGAACGACGCCTGTCGTTCCGTACAGTGGACGAAATCAATCTCGCGCGAGCCAGGGCGAGTACAACGCGAGTTCTCGGAGTCCAACCGTGAGTTCTGAAACTCCGCGCGGGGACAGGAATTAACGACGACATGCGACACGCAGAAGAGATAATTGGACGCCCGTCGTTCTATACCGTTGTACGTACTCACGTTCGAACGATCCGAGCTTCCGAGCTTACCGGCTCGACTGCCGGGCTTTTCTTAAACTTTCGCGACACTCGTTGCTCCCAACGATCGTCGTACGTTCATCCGATCGTTCCTCACAAATCCCACAACGTTCGCCCTGGTCACTGTATACTTGTATATATATATATCCGAATATATATGTGTGCGCGCGTTGTACCTGACTTGGCGAGAAAATCAAAGACTCGTTGCTGGACGCGCGCTTCCGCCCTTCTCGTCGACTCTGCCCGCAGTCGCTCCGTCGAACTACGGATGGTTGACTCTGTGACACTCGGTCTGCTCGTTCCTACACGTGAAGGAACGACGACACTTTGGCACTTGTACGCCGGATCTCTGAACCTCATCGTGCCACAGCTGAGCTGGGTTTTAATAAACAATCGTTTGAACTGACGGTCTTGGATGGAGTTTAATTTTTCTGTATAATTGAATATATATCGGATATGATTATTTGAATTATATTTATATTCTTTGGATTATTTTAGTTTTCAATTAGTCAATGTTTTTAATTGTTCATGTTGTATTTTGCTATTGCATTTCTGGTGATTTGGTTTTATTATATTTCATTATATAACGCTAAGAATAGTTTCAATGATTATTCATCGAAATTATTATATAATTACGTAATTAACTGATATTTTGGATGACATTCCTTGAATTATTTCAATAGTTTTTGGTATTATTATTATATTCGGTTCTTGGATATTATCATTGTCGTCATGATTATATACAATTATTCAACCATCTTTGGTATTTCTATAAATTTTCTAAATACTTGTACGTTATTATTTTTTAACAATCTCATTAGCTTTATTTTCATCATGTAAATTATCATTGTTGCAACCGTTAACGAGTGAAAAATCTATGAGAAAAAATTCAACGAACAACTGCCTACTCCAGAAAATACCCGATTATAGCAAAACCGCAATCATCGACGATTATCTCTGTATCGAAGTTTAATCGCGCGTGCTAGCCGCAATATTCCATTATCCATCGTTGAAAATATTTTCCATTTCCAAACGAGCGTTCGTAATGCGCCCGCGCGCGCCTCGTGAAGAAAGAGATAAATAGATATTCGAATACGCATTGTTATGGATACACATTGAAACGCGATGAAAAAAAAAAGGAAAATAATAATAATAACGGTCTTACGGCATTCGTGATTACACCGTGGCTATAATATTCTCGGTATAGAAAATATTTTATATTCCACGGAGGAAAGAAGAACGAGTTGGTTCAGCCGGATAGCACGCTGTTAGCTACCGCGCCTGTTTGCATCAAACCCAGTTATTTAGTCCGAGCTGTTTTTCCGTGCGCCTCGTCTTTTCTTTTACAATTTCTTCTTTTTATTTCCATTTTTTTTTTTTTTTTGCATTCAACACGGCTTCCGGCAATTTTCCTCCACCGTCGAAGCGAACACCCGGAGACGGCAGCGCGGCGCGCGGCGCGAGCTCGCGATACCTAACGATTTGCGCGCGGAGCGACGATCATGCGGACTATACGTACGTACGAATTACGGTTACGTGTGGATTGAGAGAACTCACGTGTGTTCGATTAGAGAGAGAAGGAAAGAGAGTTGGGCTAAACGACCTTGCTTCTTCGTGGCCGAGAGAATGAGCCTAGAAGTGGCCAGAGTATGTGTCTGCGCTCATGAGAGAGAGAGAGAGAGAGCAAATGAGAGATTACACAAAGTTTTACCCACGTAAGCATCGATGCGCTGCATAATAATCGAGCAATACCGCGAGAGCCTACTTCTATAGCCGCCATTGGTGGAATCACGATCGATTCTTCAAGCTCTCTGTCTCTTATTACATGCACTCACTCCTTGCTGAGCAGATTGTAAACAATAAGGCAACAAAAGCCCCCACCCGCCCCCTGAGGAGGCTCGAATATGTGATATATCGTACGAACGATGAAACATCGTATCGAAATTAATCCGTGGCTCTGGAAGCTACTCTGCCGAGACTCGTCTTTCACCACTCGATTATACGAAAGCGGAAACTTGATAACATGCAATCCTCGGTGTAAAAAAAATTCGTTACGGTATTAATTGAATAATTTTTATCGAAGAAGAAAAATAATCATGGATCATATCAGTTTGCTCGTGATACTCATTTATGCGGAGAGTTCGATGCCGTCGCGTCGCGCTGTCGTCTTGGGAATCATCGACGATGATGAAGAACGACGTAACCGGTGTAACACATCGTCGACGTATAAAACTCGACTTGGTTGGATGCAAAAAAACCACGGGACCACTCCTTCGTCGCTTGACAACTCCGCGGACCGTCAATCGTGACACACTGGCGCCTCCCTCTTCTGAAGCGTTCGATGTCCACCGAGAGGATGTACTTTATCGAACGGAAGCCACGGATCTCGCCGGAGCCCGGTTTGTAATAGTAATCTTGATATAAATGGCAGGATCGAGCGCGCAAAAAAAAAAAGGATAATTACCGACGAGCTTCAAACGTTTCCGATTCACGGCAAAACGTACTGTAATTGAATTGATTAATTTGATGAAGTAAAGGAAAAAATTGCGCGACTCGGGGGAAGTCTTCGAAACGAGAGAAAATGGTTTTTCTTGAAGTTGTATGCTGCGCTGTGCAAAAGCTATGCTGGCCGTATGCTTGGAGCATGCTGGAAGATACCGAACCATTAATAAGAAGGTCGAGTCTACTTGTTGATGAAGCAAAATGCACGGTTTGGATTTATTAATTGGCAAAGAAGAATAAGAATAGCACGACTCTCAGGAAGTGATCGAACCAAAAGAAAACAGTTTCCCCGGAAGCCTTATGCTGTCCTATGCAAAGGATATGCTGGCACTATGCTGGAAGTATGCTAGAACACCGCGAACCATTAATAACAATTTCCAGCCGCCCTTCTGATCCATCGAAACGCTCTGATTAAATACATTAATCCGACGCAGAGGAATGAAAATGCCGCGCCTCCACGAAACTGTTCGAACCAAAAAAAAACAGTTTCCCCCGAAGCTCGGACTATGTTTGACCGCTCCAAAACCATTAATAACAACTCCCACCCTACTTCCCGCTCCCCGATTAAAAAAAAAACAGAACAACATACCCGACGAGTAAAAAAACATGGAAGAACGGCGTTTCGAACAATCCCTACGAGATATCTCAGCTGAGCTTTCACCATGAGATGAGTTACCCTCTCGCGGGTTCTGCCCGGGTTCTACGCGGTAGCCCAGTGCCAGATAGAAGAATCTCGTAGGTTACGAAGAGAAGGCCACGGGATAATCCGAAGCAAACCCAGAAGCGCAACGCGGTGATGCTGGCTGAGGTCCGGTCCAAGCGGCGGTTGACCGTTGGGTCGAGAGCGAACTCCGGTATACGTACACAGGCCTCTCGCCGGGGCTATAGACTCCCGAGCAGCCTCCGGCGGAGCAACGATATTGCATTATTATTTATTAATTCGGGCCATACGAGATGTGTATCTGCGTGTGGGGCACGTTGCCTCTACTCTCGTACGTATGATGCTGGTACATCGTTTTCGTATTCTATATATATATATATATACACGTTGCCCGGCTGCTGGGCAGAACTGGCAGGATCACGACTCTCTTATCTTTCCGAAGAGTCCAAGAGCGTTGCAGCGCAGCCTCTGGATTGTACCACATCGCATCGGTGAACTCCCCAGTGGTTCTCCAACTGAAATCATGCCCAATCCCGAGCATCGCGAATAACTCCGTCCAGGATTACGCACTCCTTCGCGTTTCCTGGACCATCGTGGCGGAAGCGTGTCCGCGAAAAAAAGTGGTCGATCGATGACGATTCGAGGAAAAGATTACGAAAACAGTCGAAACGTTTTGTAGGTTGGACGGGAGAGAGGTTGGGGATAACACATTGGATCTCGAGACAGCGAATCCTCGGAACTATGCTGACCATTATGCAAGCCAGACCCCGGCAATCTGGTGGCATCTACGCCCTCTCGACTGACCTCAACCGTTTCCATATACCAACATCAGCAATCGCCTCCGGGGGCTACCGTTTCGCAGTGATTACCATGATAATTCGTTCGCTCGTCTCCATATATATCACGTAACCGTACCACGACGAGTCACGCTCTCGAATCGTTGAATCTCTTCGCACTGTTGAAGAAACGGGAAATTTACGAGACTACGGTTGAAAAACTGGAATTTATTGTACCGATATGTATACATTTTCAAGCTCGATGGAGTGACGGAAAATCGGATTTGTGACGGGGCGTTGCGAACGTGAGTGATTTAAGCGGCGCAGTGTGGCCCTGTAGTTCCGTGGCCGCCACAAGGTGGCTACCGCGCTTGCTGCTTCGCGTAATTAGAAGACACTCTCAGAAGAGTAGCATAAGTTCATACCGAGGGAAGAACCAAATTAGGCTAAAATGGAGACACTCTCACCTGCCCGGAACATTAACTAACAGCAACTGTGGGAAAACATGTGTGCACTACACAGTCCTCTTCAATTTGATCAAAACATTACGTCTTTCATGATTGTCACCCATAATTTAAATGACGAATAATCGACGACTGCTTTCAACAATAACGTCCCTTGGGATCTTTAAAAATTCGCAAAATTCTACCAAGCTTCGTAAGCATTGTGCAACCGATCTTCGGGGACTCCACAGAGATGAGACCATAAACGAGCTAGGTACCGACATGACTCCGACGCTAACCTGACAAGAAAGGACACTAATGGCAAGTGGAATAGACGTGTACGCGTATGCGTGTCGTTTAGATTCATAAGTGGACAGAAACCAGAAGTTTTTGCACTGTCTTCGACCGTATTATCTTCCGGTCCTTGTTCGCTGCCACAAGAAGGTCGTACTGACGGGGAGGGGAGGGGGGGGGCAGCTTAGAGCGATGAAACCAGCGGAGAAAACTCCAGCAGGAAGGAGACGCACCCGTCTATCCCGACTCTGCACGCTCTTTTGCATACTATTTGCCGTAGACACGAAACTCCACGTCGTCTGTCCTCTTCCCTCTTTCACCCTCTCTCGTGCTTTCCCCCAATGGGGTTCCACTCGTGTTCTCACTGCTCGCGGTGTCCGCTTCAACCGGACCTTATGCAGAACAGCTACGATTTCCTTGTGTTGCCCGCGCCCGTCGCCGAATGGGTTTAATAATATACGTTTGAAGTTAATGGTCTCCATTCAAGGCGCCTTGGTCTACCTTCTTCGAGACCGCGTTTTTCCTCTTCTGCGCACGTACACAAAGCTTCTTCCACCGTCGCACAATGTTCACATTCTTCTTTCTCTCTTCTATATCTTTCTTCGGAACGTTTGTTCTTTTCTCCTTGCTCGCGTGTCACTCAACCGTTGCTGCCATCACGAACATTGACCGAAAGAGCGAAGACGAGAATGGGGATTCCCCCGACGAAGAATAAACCTCGACGATATAAAATCAATCTCATCTCACAACCTCCCACAAACTGTCCCACGATCGTGATTTAAATCAATCGACCTACTAGAAAATTCTTGCATGTATTTTGTTTCTGCTTTTGTGTCGTTGATGTTGTTATTTTTCTTGCGATTGAAATATCATAAATTCAATGGTACAATCGTGCCGACGGGGTGAATTTTTACCGTGAATTTAGCACAGTTCGAGGATGGTTCTGAGGCGTCGATTTTAAAAGCGGTTGTGGAACTTAGAAAGGAACAGAAACAAATACGTAGATGGTTCTGTTGTCCGCGGTTTGTGTACAGAGGAGTGAACAAACTTGAAGAAGGAAGAGAGAAGGCTCCGGGGGGAGAATGGAAATAAGAAAGGAGACGTAGAAAAGAGGGTGAGAGAGTTCGAGAGAGAAGGACTCGGTCGGGATTCCCGCGCGTGTAACTTTAAACTCGGTCGTAACTTAAGACTGAATGTCGCGGGAACGAGAATAAGGCAGAGCGAGAGAGAGAGATAGAGAGAGAGAGACGTAGCGAGGGAGAGAGGGAAAGCATCGAAAGCTCTTCGGTGGAGTACGCGGAACGTACCGAGAGCCACGTAATTGCATGCGATCTCGAGGAAGCCATACAATGTATAATAACGCGATGCAGACGCGAGCTCGTACCCCACGGATATACAAATACAGCGTGTAAGTTCACTCCAGAACGAATGACATGCGAATCTACAGGTACTGTATGTTACAAACGTGGCTATACATGGATTCTATAGTTGTATCGGCTGCATATGTGTATGTATTGGTCGTGGTGGTTGCGTTCGATGGTGCGGATCGTGAAAATTCCTATTCTACGAGATGCTTGTTCGATTTTCTGGTGAATTTCGCATCCAAGTAGAGTCTCGTGGCGAAAGTTGTAACGTGGTTACGGAAAATCCCGCGGAGATTCCGTAAATTGCGGAGGAGGTAAATGAAAACAGGTGCCACGACGTTACGAGAGATGGACAATTAAGAGGAATTGAGTGGGAAATTTTAGGCCCGGATCGGAGACGAATTTTAATAGCAATTTTATCAATGGAGGTATAATTTATCTTGGAAATTTTTGGGGTACTAAAACATTTGTTTTTGTATAATTGCTATACGATTTTTTGTCGATGCATTGTATGTCATTTTGTTGACGCACTGCCGAATTCCTAAGTTTTCTGTAAATGGCAGCATCTTCGGAAATCGATTTCATATTTCTAATTTACACCTTCTGCGGGAGAAGTCATAAATTTGAAAAAATAGAGGAAGAATCATTTTTGTAATTTTCTGTCGACTCATTATACGTCATTTCGTTCACTCCCAGCCAAATCCTTGTATTCCCTGCAAAATGACAGTATTTTCAGAAATCCCGTTATGATTTCTAATTTACAGCTTTCGCAAAACAAATCATAAATAAATAGAATTGAGAAGAATAATTTTTGTACGCAGGACAATATTTTTCCCATTCACAAAACGGATAAAAAAATGAAAAACCGAAAAAAAAACCAGATAGATAATACATATCGAACGATCAAGCACGTCGAATCCGATGGAATATCGCGCCACGCCTGTTGATTCGCTTCTTGCGCGTTCGCGTTTGTCCGTAAACCGAAGCCCCGTCGTTGAACGAACGGTTCGCGAAGACAAAGAGAAGAAACGAGAAGAATCCGAGCCGTGGAGTAAGACCGGCGGGGAATTCAAGAGTACGAGACGGAGGAGGAATTGAGAGCGCGCGCCGAAGAATGACTACGCGGAAACTCGATCGTCTTTCACGATCGTTAGAAGGGTCGGAAGAAGAAGAAGAAAAAGACGAAGCCGAAGATGAAAAAGACGAAGACGAAGACGAGGCCGATGAAGAAGAATAATCGAAGCATCGGGACGAGAGGATGATCCAAGTCGGAACCGACAACGAGCCATCCTCTTGTCTCCGCCTTCTCATCCTCTTCTTACGCGACTATCCGATATATCTTTGGCGTGAACGGTTTCGCTCCGCACGACGTAATTTTTGTCGTCCGGCTTATTCCTGGCTACTCCGGCTTTCTCTCTTCAACCAAGCCCGAGCCATTATCAAGGTAAACTGGAAAAATCGTCGGCTTACGCTTTTTCACGCCCCTTCTCGTATCCCCCTTCCCCCCTCACGGCTTCTAATCGTCACAGCTGCCGGATGGAAAAGAGAGAAAGCTCCGATTAATACGAGACCGGGGCTAATAGGAAATTCATGACTCGTCACTTTCACGCTCCTCTCTTTTGATATAATGATTCGTCGTTTTTTTTTTATTACTATTTTTTCTATTATTATTGAACATTTATCGTTTATCATCAATTATTTATCATTATTATCGTAAAGATTGCGTTGAAATTACTGAATTAGTAACGATACTAGAGTCACGCCTTTATCGAGATGATTATCTAGTTTTCTACACCCGGTTGGTCTCGAGATAGGCTTCGGAAATTAATCGACCCGATGACGATTGATTACTCGCCGAAAAAAACATTCCTCCGATACATCTTTCGGTAGAAGAAGCCACGGGAAATGTTCCGGACCGTCCTTAAGTATTCCGAGGAACATCTCAGCATCTTCTCGTGGGTCCAGAGTAACCCGAACTCGAATTTGTCATCATTACGACATCAAAGACCGAATAGCCATCGACCGAAGAAAGATTCACGAGGGTCGAATAACGTGATTCGGTGAGACAGCTACTGGTTCCGCATCACGCGGGGATACCATCGATCCCAGCATCAAGACAAGACGCTGATCCTGCTTCATCCCGACAAAAGAATAATTCTGACCCTTCGGGGCCAACTTCACCCTCCCCACGACCCCCAATGGGTCACGAATCACAAGCATCACGGATCAGAAGTGACACACGACCACCCGGTCGAGCATTATTTCGATTAAACGAAATAAAAAAAAAAAGACCAAAATTACCAAACGCCATAAGTGGGGATGAAGAATGAAGCGAATGGACGTGGAATGAAAAATCGACCGGAATATTTTGTTGCGAATTTTTCATGGCCGTCGGTAATTCACCCTTGCCAGTGTTGCCACGCGTCGGGGGGTTGTACGACGAGAACGAGTAAGAAGGGGTGAAAAATAAAACTTTGTCCCGGAGTATAGTAACAACCCCTTTTCTCCGCCAGACACAACCCCCGTGGCCATCAAGCCTCTGCCTTGCTTATTCTCACCACGATTTTCGCTCTTCCCCCTGCTTCATTTTCCCCACCCCTTTCGCCGCCATCCCTCGCAAGTCTCGTGCAGAGGGTCGCATTCTCCGCCTCCTTCGTCCGTAACCCCAGAAAAATCTCATCCCACGGCGCCGACGGCCGAACCGATGAGTCGCCTCCGCGCCCGCCGCGGCCATTGCTTCACGTTTCATCCCCTTCGTCCGGGGGGAGAAGGGGATCAGACCCTCGAATGGTGGACCGAACCAACCCCCTAATCGCACCGACAGCCGTGGGGTAAAAAATAATGCCGGAGGGAGGGGCCAAAAGGAGACTACGACGGCGAAAGAGGGTTGCAGCAACCGAATTAAATGCTAATCGCGACAACGACGGATGACGTTTGTAGGGTCGAGCATGATGCCGAGGCTACTACGATGCTGCAGCGTTCGCGGAGTACATATGTACCATCGGGACACAACAAACGTAGCCGCATGAGCCATCATGCTCGCACACGCTTATGTATATACATATATTCAGCTCCATCGATTTTTCTCTCCCTTATAAACGAGATGGCACAGAAACATGTATCTCAATGGATATATACGCACATGCGTGAATGTACATGCATATAGAATATAGGTGTGTTCGTGCGTTCACTAACACGCGTTGTACGGCACAGCAATTATTATTCGGCACGGCGCGAAGCAACCCTTATAGATAGGGCAACACATGACCACGCGTTGCACGGATACCAATCGAAAGCCCTCCTCTCCCCGTGCCCCCTCCCCCGCCCCCCACGAACCCCCCCATCACCCCGAACGAAACCGTGAGAACGGCAACTACGTGTGTATACGCGTTTTTGCGACGCACACAAACGAAATCCGGGGTTGGCCGGACGATACTCACAAGCGGAATGGAAAAATTTCGCCCGGGAGCTTTTGCGCCGGGTAAACCGCGTGTGCGTGCCCACGGCCCCGACCGGCTCCAGTTCATCTCCACCAACTCTTTCGCATACCCGGCGACTATATCGCTCGTCAACGGGATTGCGTTCACGAATGGAAAATTAAAATAAAAGAAAATGGATCGTTTTTGTAGTGTTCGCGATTTTTTGGTTTTTTTTCACGCGGGGGGGGGGGGGGGGGAATAATCGGGATGGTGAAACGGGATTTTGAGTAATTTTTTTTTGTTCTTCTCATGTGCTTTTTTCGGTAGCACGGATGGTGAAAGTGAATGAGAGTGCGTTGAGGAATTTTTGTGTTGGAGAAATTTTGGATCTCCTGTTTTGGAATTTTGGAGTTTTGGATCTTGGCGCTTGGAAAAAAGAGCAAAAATGAAGTCGTAAGCACCCCGACCGCACTTCATGACGTTAGGACCGAAGAGGGATGAAAAAAACCATTTTTTTGTCTCGCTGAAAAATCGTTCCTTCGAAGGCACAATGAAATCACAGGATTTTATTGGTTTTTCGCGTAATCAAATGTTGATTCGTAGTGCGCGACGCGATTGTGAAACGAGCTTGTCGGGCGTTACAGTGGAAATGTCGAGGTATTTCGGCGAGAGAGGATATCTCGCGTTGCGCCGTAGATATTTCCAACTTTGGTTGTTGTTGTTTTTTTTTGTTCTATTTTTTTTTTCGTTGCTATTTTTGCGTTTATTCTGTGATTTCGCGACGTGTCGGGGTGACGCCGGGTTGCAGGGTGCGCGAATTGTGTGACGCGGAAGTGAGCGCTTGCGTGGGACCAGAAGCGCGAGGCGCAAGAGCGACGCGGTGGGATTCGTGCGTTGTCGATGAAAGAGGATTTATGATTGGGTTTGGAGGTATCTATGCTGGTGTATGAACTTTTTTATCGAATAGGTTTTTTAATAAGTCGTAGGCTTGAATAGTTTCGTGAGTTTGGATCCGTTAATCCTGATGGCAGATTTTACATTTAAAAACAATTTTTTATTGATTTAAGATTATAGAAATTTTGTTTTTTGTCCGATTTTTGGCGACGTCGATTCTGAAACTGATTATAATTTTTTCAATTCAATTTGATTTCAGTTTTCATAGAATTTGAAATTTTTTTCTCTTTTTAATCGCTAAACTTCCCATTCTGGAATATAAAGTTCCATCAAATAATCTTCCAATCTTTTTTTATTTCATTTCCGTTGAATAAGTTCTAGAATTAAAAAAAAAATGTTTTCTTCAAAGTACCGAACTGTGGATTTTATTTTGAATTTTATTTAGGATAAATTTCCGTGCCCTAAATCGCGTCTATTTATTCTATTCTCATTTCTCATATAGAAATCCAAATTAATTCTAATTATTCTAGAAAACCGATGGAAAAATAAATATTCTAGAATCTACAAATTTCAATAAACGTCTGATCAATCGTCCGCCGATCGTCGATAACAATCCAAGGCTCAGATCTCGTACCGCAGCGTCTGTCGCGGTCCACCAAACATTCAAAATCTGTTCGAAACATTCTCTCCAAAAAGTTTCCTACAATCCGTTTAAACGACCAAGTTCGAACGCGAACCAATCCGATGCGTCGCGTTCGACGATTACATCGGAATTGCATCGCAATAGCTAGCCGCATAACTTTTTCATCATTCCCGCCACTATCCACGTAGCAAATAACAGATCTATATATATATATATATTGTAACGCAAAAGAAGATTGAGACATTTGCATCGATCCCGCAGTACCGTGCATAATACAATCTCGATCCCGCTTCACATACGCACACGCACGCGAGCCAAATAAATTCTTCGATCGAATCGATGAATTTCTTCGTTCTTTTTCATTCCCGATCGGCGGAAATCGGATTCCTCCATACACACACGTTCCCGAGCATCTTCGCGAGTATAATATTATTCGTTCAAACGAAAACGAGACTCGAGTGGAATTTCTTCGTGCTTTGACTTATTTTTATTCATTCATTTATTTATTTATTTATTCATTTGTATGTTTAAAATGTAAAAACGAGGGAGATCGGGGTCTCGATCGTGCAAATAGACCACGAACGCGTTCAAAGAGGGAAAAAGAAGAGAGGAAAAGGGAGAAATAGAGATAGGGAGGGAGAGAAAGAGAGAGAGAGAGAGAGAGAAAGAGAAAAGTAATCGACAGTGTTGTCGATCCGAGCTCGCGCGATCGCCAAACGAGATTATTCCGAGATGCTCTCGAGACTTCGTACGGCTCATTGGCAAATGCAACGTCCGACGTGAGAGACGCTGCGCTTATTATGCGCGCGGCAACGGTAAATATTGAAAATGTCAATTTATACAAGTGGGAAATGGCGATAGTGCCCTTGGCCAGGGTGATAAGCGCGACCGGTTCGATTTAACTCGTCCAGACGCATTACGCGAAACGACTTGTTACGAATTTTCTTACTTTTATTTTTATTCCTTTCTTTTTAAGCCAATCATCCTCATCTTAAGATTTTTCCGTCTTTTTCTCTCTCTATTTGTATTTCCCTCTTTCTCGGTCCTGATCATCTCTCGGCTCGTTGGAACGCTGAACCGATCTATGCAACGGCGATTGCGACTCTCGGACCAATCGGTTTTATATTATATTTACATTTGTATATGAATATATTATATCTGAATGGACCAATAATCTACGAGGTGGCCAATCACTGGTTCCCACTATTTAAAAAAAAAAACCTCAAAATTACCATTTTCCACTTACCATTACATGTTTCGATGAGCGTATATCACGATATCACATACGATAACGCGGTGGGATAATCGTGAGTAAGCAATGCCAGCAACGTAAGACGATTTTAAAACGTTGAAATTATTTTACTCGTCGACATTGTCGTCGCCTCGAGGATAATATTGTGTAATGCGATTGCGACTGCAGATACGTGAAAACGTTGGTATAAACAAGCCAGTGATTGGATTATTTTCGAGTCAGTTATTTCCTGAAAGACTTTGATGGGAAATACAATCATTACACAAATTGTAGAATCTGTATTGAATTTGAAAAAAAAATAGTTTTATCCGATTTTCCGAAAATGAATAAATAAATTTTTAACAAATTGAGTAAAAAAAATAGCCGGTGCAAAGAAAATAATTTAACGGCCATTTTTTCTTCGCAATTTTTTATGCCCTAATCAATTAAAGTATTCTATTTCCATTTTTATTTTCAATTCTTGAGTATCTCAAAAAATGAATTAACAAGTAAACGAAGGAATTAATAAATCGAAGCTCTACTATCAGTTATTATTTTTCCCCCTCCATCTCGTCGATATCGAAACAAAGCCTATCCGGCGAATGCAATTCTCATGTAACAAAAAGATTCGTTTCACCCGACAATAATAAATCTGTATCGATCGTAACTCCACGGCTATCGCCATTAAATTTTCCATCGTGTTATCATCGAGAACGATCGTTATCGACGATACCGAAACTATCCCATAATCGAGACATTTGCCTCACAGGCTCGAATACATTTCTCACACGAGCCAACGGTTTCCTCACATGCAATTCCGCCGAAAAAGTTGCACAAGTCCGTACGTGTTTATCGCGTTATTCACCTCGATCGACATATTTTCCCGATTTTTTTTCTTCTTTTGCATTTCACTTTTTTTTTTTTTTATTATCGACGTGTACGTAATAGGAGCGAGGTGATCGCAGGGTGCAAGCCTCGTTGCTCGCTCTAATAATAGAACAAAGTCGATAATTTGCCTAACCCACAGCGAGAACGCACAAAAGTCTTACGGACGAACTCTCCGTTATCGGATAAGGACAGACCGATGCCGGTGATGCAGCTTCGAACGAAGCGAAATAGCGAAGAAAGGGTCAAGACTTTGCTCGCTCTGCTGCTCCCGCTGTTGCTGCTGGTGGTGGTGGTGGTGGCGGCGGTGCCGCGGTTGGCGAGTATAGTAGCCGACCACATTCTTCCTACATATTTATCGTAAATCATCGGTTGCGCGCGCGCACGGATAGCACGGGTTAAGCAGCCGGGAACGTTACGACGCGCGGGGCTCTCGAGACCCGAGCGCGAGTAACGAGAACGCCAACTAAACGGATAGGTAAACGGTCAGCCATTATTACCGCTATATATGTTACATATATGAACGAGAGGACATTTTTTTTTTTTTTTCGTTTTATTTTCGGTTTTTCTGAATGTTTTTTCATTGATATGGTTTTTTGATGCCTGGGAATTGGACGGGGAATTTTGGAGAAATTGCTGTACGTTGAAATTGGTATGAATTCGGTTTATCGCCGCGTTTTGTTAACGGATCGTTGAATGGCCCGCCATTTTTACCGCTATATATGTTACGTATATGAACGACAGGGACATTTTTCCGTTTTATTTTCGGTTTTTAAAAATGTTTTTTCATTGATATGACTCTTTGACGCTCTTCGGAACCGGATGTACAATTTTGGAGAAATTGTTGTACATTGAGATTGATATGAATCTTATTGATCGGTTTATTTTATTTGAATTGAGTTATATTTAATTCAATTGAGTTGGTTATGGACCTATTAATTTTATGCGATTTATGATTTATTGGGATAACTAACGATATTTATCCGTCTATCTTTTAATTTGCTGTTTTTTTTTTTTTTTGCTTTTCTCTCTAAATTACGTCAAGTCAGTGGATATGGACTGTCAAGTGTCACAACAAATGCGAAAATTGCCGAAAAGAATGGAGAAACAATAGAATACCACCCCAACCCAAATATTAATTTCACCAAAAATACATTTTCTACGTAAAATTCAAAATGAACATTTCTCCAGAGCTCACCTCACCTCCACTCTAAAAATCTTTCAACACTCGTTAAAAAAAAACTACAAAAAAACAATTGATTTATCTCCCAACCATAACAAGAACTCGACCATTAAAAAAGGTTCTAATCACATCCCCGTAACGATCGAAAATTCACCGTAGGTACCATAATCCCACATACAAAATCGCATAAAACGCGAGAAAATTATTAAAACCACCGGTGAGATAATAATCCGCGAACGTTGGAACGAGAGAAATAGCGAGAGATAAAAAGAGGCCGTATAACCGGGAGATAAGTTAATAAACACCTCTATCGTTTCGCTCTTCCTCTCCCTCGCGAGGTGCTTTTAAACCTCGAGATCCGTTCTCTCGTTTCTCGTGCACGAAGCGACGGAATACACAGTACGAGTATTACACTGAAATACGGGATAAATAGTCGTCGTTCGACAATAAAAAAAAAAAAAAAAAACGAATAAAAATAAAACAACGAAACCGATGTCCGCGTTGCTCGGCTACAATTTTCGTTTTTTTTATTTATTTTTTATTTTTTATCTCTCTTATTTCTTCGACGGTGTAAGTAGGTTTGGGTATATTATTATGATACGGGAGGCAAAGTCATAGAGCCGTGAGTGCGGGTTCTCGATAAGACTAATTTATCCACCGGCCGCTGGGTGGCAAACTCCGGTGCGCTCCGAGCCGTGCCGAGGCTGGAGTCGAGCCGGCGCGGATTATTCGGCGATAAACACCTATGAGATCACTTTATCATAATGAAATCGTTGTATCGGGCTCTCGCGCCTTCCATGCAACATTCGCGTGGTCGGACTGTGTCGGCTACGCCCGGCAGCTATGCCTTCGTAGATTTTACTCTGTGTTTTTTTTTCTTATTCGTTTTTTTATCATCGACCCACTGGTCGCGCTTCGCCGTGTATCAACACAAGGCGATGCATGCGGCGAAGATTACTATCGCACCTGTAATCCGGTAAATAGTGCGACGCGCGTGTGGATTATGAGAAAGGGAGAGAGAGAGGGAGAGGAAGGACATCTTTGGTCGTAAATTTCGTCGGAGGAGAACGAATAAATTTGTGTTACATGGATTCAACATGTATCATGAATATATCGAATGTATATATTTTCTGAGATGATTAATACGACCTGAGATGTTTTTTTATTGCCTTTTATTATATATTTTTTTTTTTTTAATTTTTTTTTTTTGATTAACTAATTTCATGTTTCAAACAAAAATGGAATTGATTAAAATATCTTTCTTCATTAACTTCTCAATATCTTAGATGTCGAATTCAGCGACCGATTTAAGGTATATATACTCAGATCCGTATATTATATGAAATTATACGAAACTTCAGGTCTGAGGGTCAATAAACGATTACCAATATGTTGCTTAACGATAATTTGAAAATCCTCGCACTGCATATACGAATATGGAAAAATTTAGAATTATTTGCTTAATCTATTGTCAATAAACTAACATTTACCACTACTACCATAAAAAGTTCATCAAAATCGCGAACTATGTTTCGTTTACAAATTTTATCATCTAAATATTTTTATCAACATGGTTCTAAAAAATTCCAATGGTTTTAAAAAATATTTTTTCGAATATTTTTTGTTGCAGACAGAAGTTAATCCGACGGGTCGTGACCTCGCAAAGCCGCGGAGAAACATCAGCTCGCTGCAGAATCTTCCGGCTCGTTTCTCAACTCTCATCGTCCAGTTTTACCGGTTTTGAAAGAACCGAGGACCGGTGGATGAAAAAAATGTCAACGGGACGAATCCCCAAAAGGGGGGGGGGGGGTCAAACGTCGGGGTTGATTTGGGCCTTAGCGGACCTGTGGTGGCTGCTAACGAATCCTACTGGCCTGCTAAGTCCCAAGTTGCCTCTGACGCGATCTACAATCGCGATAAGCCTCGACCGAAACTCATCAGTAATAATAATTCGCGGAATAATTCGCGTCGCACCAGAACAAAAAAACAACCGAAAAAAATCTTCGGAGCGCCGAATAAAATTTCTGAGACAAGGCGATATTGAATCTAAAATAAGTAAGGGCAGGTCGCCCTCCCTCCCCCTCGCCCAAAAAAAATTCCTTCTCTCAAAGTATCGAGAATAAAAATAAAAAAAAACAATTTTTTTTGCATCAACGGTATTGCGGAATCGTTCCGTTTATTCGAATTTTCTCTCGACCACTCGCTGGTTTATTCGTATCCGCGGTATTGTACAAGACCGTCGAGTATCGTCGTAACGTGTTCTTGCACGGACGTTGGATGCTGAACGGTCCAGTCGCCCCGTCGAACCCACCCGCTATGCGAACTATGTTCGGCACATGCTCCGGTCATGCCCCGCGTCCCGAGGTTGCACCCCCGGCTCTCAACGTGTACACCGAGATGGCTTAACACAACATGAAACACGGAACACGAGGGCAAGAGCATTTACGTTCGGCTCAGTGTTCAAGGCGGTATTTTCCGACGTTGCGATAGACGAAGATGCAGAGAGAAAGCGAAAGAGAGAGAGAGAGAGAAAGAAAGAGAGAGACGTAGACGGAGGGCTAAGTTTCTCAAGCGTGGAACGAGGATTGAATTTGAATTGACAAGATGGAACAACTGGGTCGACTTCAATACAAATAAATAGAGAAGTAAATAGATAAATAAATAAATAAATAAATAAATAAATAAATAAATGTAGTGATATTTGGATAGATAGATGGATAGATAGATAAATGAATGAAGAAATAATTGAAGACCCAGATAGATAAATAGATGGATAAATAAATGAAGTATTAAATATATGCAAAGAGGAATAAATAATTAAACAAATAGATAGGCAGTTATATACATAGATAAAAGAAAAAATAATAGAAGAATGCAAAGAAAATAATTATAAGAATTTTTAAAAACTTATTTTCAAATGATCCAATAATTTCTGATTCCTCCGTAACACAGCCGATTATGAACTTCAGCCATTAATCCTCATTCGTTATTCCGTCCGAAGTAAATCAACGACTCGATCGAATTACGAAATAATCGCGGCAAAAGCATATATCCACGCGATCCCCGCGATTGCAACGCACGCGAGATACGCAAAACCCATTTCCCCCTCCGAAGGCTCGTGCTTTCCGTGTCGCGCACGCGATTCCGAGGAGATTCTCCGTTGATCGTGCGGCAAACATCTGCAACGCGTTTCGTACAAGATTGTAACATCGGTAACTAACGCGTGGACGAATGGAATAATTGGAATCGAAAAAAGAAAAGAAAAGAAAAGAAACACGAAGGAAAAGTCGAGAGCGCGAACGAACGGACGAAGGATACGAGGCAGGACGAGAAAGGGAAGATGGGCAGGAGGGAGGGGAGGGGGGGGGGGGGGAGGAAAAGGCTAGAGCAATAATCCTGCGAATGATAGCAGCGCTAAATTTCACCGCAACATATATTACACGATATACGCTTGTCGAGAAGGATACGCCGTTTATACTCGGAAGCGATAGCCAACCGACCGTCCGCTTCTAATTGCGGGCGAATATCAACGCCCGAAGCCATCTATCGGGGGTTTCTCGCACCATGCTAAACCGCAAGAACGAGATTGGGCTTGGAATATAATCCTCCAGACGATTTCCAGCCTTCGTTCCGGCGTTTCAGGGCACGATGTGTAACCTATAGACAAGTTTTACATACACATTTATAAATACATATACATACATACATGTGTATGTACATGGACACGAGTCCGTACAGCCGGCTACGGGTACTTGAAACGAATTTATTAACATCTCGTAGAAATATGGGCCTCGTTTAGATACACACGCCCATGCGAGAACCTATCTCGGGCGGTCGAATCCCGACAGGTGAGAATACGATGCTGGGATTGCGAGTTGAAAGGAGTCGGAGAGAACGAGAGAGAGGGAAAAAGCCCGGAGGAACTTGAAGAGTGCTATGAGAAAAGCGTAGGATACCCAGAGAGCACGAGAGAACGAGGAAGAAAGAGAGAGAGAGATGGAGATAGGGGTCAGAGCAAACGAGTTGTTGCAGAGTTGTGTGTGCAACGGGAGCGAGAAATGGAGAATTTGAAGAACACTTGAATGCTTGAGGATAAAAGATACGACGACTTGGCTCCCCTGGAGATTTCTTTGTGCGTTTATGTAGCTTGACGAAAAAAAATATCACGCACCGCTTCTTACGTTTAGTGTCGTGAGCTGGAGCTCGAACAGTTTAATATTGATTAATGTGGAAGGGAGAAGGCTATTTTTCAATTATTATTGCATTACTTATGTTTGTGTGCAGGATTATTTTGTTTAAAGGATGGATATTGACCGGATATTTTTCTTAATCATTCACGTTAAATTGTTTGAACGGTTTTAGTGGTAATGTCGTGTTCCGGGGCGGAGGTTAGATGGAAAGAGCGAAGGGCGACCGGAGGGTAGAACCAGAGAAAGCTTTTATGATTTTATACGCTTACTGATGGCGTCGAGAGGAAAGAGGAGGCGGGAAAAGTACCATTTCTGATTCATTTATTTATTTATTTAATCATTTTTTTTTGGGCGAAAATGCGAGAGGGATGAGAAGAATCCGAAGGGCTCAAATTGCGAGCCATGGACGTAGCCGAAATGCAGTTTATCAGCGCTGAAGTATTCTCGAGGATATTCAAAAGACCGCCGCGTACACTACGATTTGAACATTTTCTTTTTCAATTTTATACCAATTTCGTCCTTTTTTTCGAGGGGGAGAGTCCATTAAAAGCGCGTTGTCGCAACACGTTGAATCCTCGTGAGTTAGGCTATAAAAAGCATCATAAGTCACTCCCGTCGCGAGAAAAGAGAAAATTAAGAAGACGCGCTTGTTGCTCAAACACGAAGCTAACTTATCACCGACGAATTTACGATTACCTCGCGGGTTGCGTGATAAATAATTGCCAACCGCTATTGCCAACTAACGCGCCGCTACGCGACGTTGCTCCATCTTTACTATGGAAATTAATTATGATCGATGACAATCTCGTGCCGCGTTTTTCATTTTATACCAATTTCCAGACATTCCACAATTTTTATTAAAAAAAAATGAATCCTGCAAATTGTTTCCTCAGAATTCAAAGAAGCCGCAAGTTCGAAATTGCAAGCTGCTCCCCCAGAATTGAAGATATTGTGAGAATCTTCATTCATGAAGATTTATATCAACTCTGGCTTTCTCATAGGGGAAGATTCTCACAATATCTTCAATTCTTGGGGAGGAGCTTGCGAATTTCAACTTGCAGCAGCTTTCTTGAATTCTGATTAATCAATTCGCAGGTTTCAATTTGCAGCTTGATATCCATTGAAAATTCGGCCGTTCCACCGATCTTCACTAAATTTCATACGTTTTACGGTTAAGTGATATTCTAGATATGTAGCGACTTCGGGTTCGATGGGTTATTAAGCTGCCGTGAGTTATAACGAAACTTTTATTTTCCGAAAAACCCGAAAACTTTTAAAATCCGAACTTCTGGATGGATTTGTCCCAAATGCAATACGAATCAAACTTGGGTACAAATCTATTATATATCTCAAAATTTGCGATCGCTATCGTGTAAACATCCTTTTTTTCGTAATTTAAAAACGACATACAATCCGAATCACCGCTTCAATCATGACGAAAATTATTGGCAATGGAGATATTACAGAGCTGAACATGTCTGCAAAATTAGGGGGCTCTAGATGAAACCGTTTTCGAGTTACACACGTGCGAATTTTGGGAGGCCATAACGCACACACACACACACATACATCCGGACATTTTCTCCATATGGGTTTTCTCGACGTTTTAGCATATACTGAACATGATTACAAGAAGTTCTCAAAAAAAAAAAAAAATTCACCATAACCCAGCTTCCTCCATGAAGAAGCAAATAAACCAAAAAATGATTCTCCGTGTCTCGATCCGACGTCCCACGAAAATTTTCGTAAAATCAAAGACACGAAATAGCCCGCTCATATCAATAAACATTGATATAACATTTTCTCCGGAAATATCGTTGATACGCAATCATTGACTGAGACATCAGCCGTTCGATAAATTTTTCCTCAAACCTCGTGCTCCGCAATCGGACCATGAAATTCCGGGGAAGCATCGAGAGGGAATCAAGAGGAAAAGGGGGGAGGGGCAACGGGCTCTCCACGGCCAATTACATTCCAAGTGCCTTAACGAGCCGCGGAAATATCGGATCCGTTACACGCGCTGAGGATAAGCGTGAAAGCGGATACGATAAACTTTTATTCTTTCATTTATTCTTCGATCACGAGTTTCCATCCAGAACCGGGCGCTAAAGCAAGACGAAAGGAAGAAACGGCAAGGGAGAAAGCGAGAAAGCGAGAAAGAGAGAGAGAGAGAAGAAAGAGAGAAGCATTCGATTGAGCTCCGTCCGGGCAGGAAGGGAAGATCAGCCACTTCCGAGAAATAATTAGCAATTAAAAAAGCATACAGCATCTCGAAATAATATCGATATCGCAATCATTTCCGTGATTCTATCCACCGACTGTATCAGCCACCACCTCGATTCCTTCGATCGATAATTTTGTATAGTTATTTTATTACAACGTTGCAACGTTGCGAAAACTATTTTCTTCTCTCATTTATTTATTATTATTTTTTTTTTCTTCTGTTTATTTTTTTTTCCATAAGCTATCTACGTGTGGCGAGTCCGACCGCGTATTGATAGCGAGATACAGCGGAATTCAATCTATATAGATATATTAATATACGTGAAAGATGAAAACGTAACGGGGCCAATGGAAACAGCGGAGTCATCGATGCAATTCGATTTAATTGAGTTCCGAGTTCTCTCGCTCGCCTCGCGCGCGTTTCTTATCATCGATAAATCGATAATACGGAGCACGCATCTCTCGCCCGTGATGCAACGACCGTGAAGAAACGTGGAAAAGAATATATGTGGAAGCAATCGGCGATGGGAACGTTTCTCGGGCGCGAGGAAGATAGTTTCGAGACCTCGCCTACCAAACAGTAATTCATCGGTATTAATCTTTGCCGAGGCGCCGACGGTTAGTCTCACCCCTCCACCGTCCGACCCGCACTCGCTTTCTTTCTCTTTACAGGCACGGGCAATTATCAACTTGCTTGGGCATTTCATTGTATAAGAAAAATTGTGAAAATCCCATTAACCAGCCCTGACCACCCCTCTCGTTCTCTCCCTGCCTCGATCTCCCACCCTGCCGCTCTCACCCTCTCTTTCTTTCTTTTTCTCTCTCACTCCCTCTCTCTCTCTCTCTTTCATTCTCTCTCTCTCTCTCTCTCTCTCTTTTACTTTTAAATTCCCAGCACAAAGATATGTGAATAGCACCCAGGAATTTCGCTATGTAACAACATTCGTTTGAACGTACATCATCGATCATTCGAAGACAACTTCAACGCCTTTGATTTATTTATCAACGAGCCAAGATGAATTGGTGATAATGATTTGCGAATCGTTGATCGATTTCGCGAGAAAGTAATTTTGGAATCAGAATCGTCATGATTCGTTCGACGCGAATGGAAATCTGATAATAGCGCAAATTTCGAAATCACGGATGGGGATTTATTCAATGAAAATGGATTCAAAATACTTTTTCGTAGAAATAATCATGATTAATTATCATGCAACGATTTAAATTTTCACATCTTTGCAATAATAATGAATTTTTTCTGGATACTGATTTCGATAAATTATTAATTCACAATTGATTCTAATATTTAATAGCGATTATGATCCATGATAATTAAGTTATCAAAGTTCGAATATATCTTCATTGAATAAGCTTTCATTTAATGGATATGTATTCAAAATAATTTTTTAAACAAATTATTACGATTAATAATGCGATTTTAATGCTAAAATTAAAATATTTCTATTTCTCCGATGATAATAAATAATCCAGATAAATTATTCGTTCACAATTAATTCGAATACTAGATTTTTTTAAAATACTATCCACTATAATTTAGCAACGATAGTTCTTTAATACATTTTTATTGCGAATGAATTGTTCATCCCCGCGAACGATTGATGAGCGCGGGGCAAAATGGACGCGGTCACGGCACGCCCGGAGCTTCTCTTCGCGCGTTTCGTTTCGCCTCGAGCCTCTCGCTGTCGGTTTCCGTCTAAACGCAACGCGGAGAAAAGCACTTTGTAAAACCCGTAAATCCCGAGCGTCGATGATATTCTCCTCGTTTGAGATTCCGCGAACTATATTCTCGGAACAGAACTCAAACGGGATAATAATTTTGCCGTCGGGCGGGGGGGGGGGGGGGGGGGGGGGCAAATTCCCATAGCCGAGAAAAAAATTCCAGCGGACTGTATCGACGTTACGAGCCCGTCAAATGATATTTTCATGGATCGCGGCGAATGGAATGCGATAACGTCGATTGGATGTCGAGCGGAGAAAAACGAATTTGAAAATAAATAAAAATAAATAATAAATGAAAATAACTGAAAATCAATAATAAATGAAAATAACTGAAAATAAATAATAAATAAAAATAACTGAAAACCAATTCACATGAAAATAATAATAAATAAAAATAAACGATAATAAAAATAAAAATTCCGCGTGAATAAGCAGAGGGTGAGGTTGATACAACTGGATATTCTTGATATTGATGATGGCGAATCGTGAATCGAGAAACATTATATTCGCACCGGAGTTCGGTGAAGAAAATAATTGGCCACGTGAGAGATGTCGTTTGTTGTAATTGACCGAAGGATAACAATCGAGCAGATCGACCCCAAGACTCGTATCCTAACGTTGACTACGTAACGAGGATTCCTCGAACGATGGTTTATCGATCTCTCTTTCTCCCTCTCTTTCTCTTTCTCTCTTTCTCTCTCTCTCTCTCTCTGCGTCTCCCGTCTCGATATCCTCGCTTCGTTGTACGTACATTCTGTTAGGAAATCCCGATTGTATGTTTCTGTAACGTTTGATTGGTAGTGGCTCTGGTTATCCACTCTGGTTTACTGATTGTTACAGCGCGGTTTTATCGACCGACCGTATTCGCCGTACAGAGGAAGCTACGAACTTGTCCCATCGGCTGTGGGTTTATTGTTGTTATTTATTACCGAACTCCATTTTCCATCGGTACAAAGCGCGAAGAGCTTTGTCATACCCCATTGCCGCTCGTGCTGCTGATACTCGAGCTGCTATATTTTTTGTTGTTGTAAAATCGATTTTTCAGTAGTTAAAATCGTAAAGCGACAAACTTTTTTCCAATAGTTTTTTTCTACCGCAGCGTCCCCGTTTTCAACGACAACCGATGTTACGATCGAAGATTTATCGCACCTGACGGAATATGTAAAAAATTTCATTTGAGCCGATAACCGTTTTTTTTTTTAAATCTCAATCTAGCGGATTTCGTCCGGATTTTATTTGTGTATTTTTTTTGTTTTTTACTTTTATTCGTGAAAAAAAATGTTCGTTGGTTCAAGGTTGGGGTTTCTATGCGGCATGTGCCTTATATTTGTGAAACGCAATGCCCTTAGAAATCCCAAAAATGTCCAACGCGTTACAACGAGTTTGGGCCATTTTGCCCTCCGTCGGCCACGTACGCACCCACTTGCGTATGTTATAAATAGAAGAACAAGCGCGTACGACAATTATGATGTGATGAAACGAGCTGATTATAATTTACTTTTACCTTAGATTTAAGGGTGTATATCTAGCGAAAAATGGTTTTTTTTTTTTTTTTTGCATTTTCGGAAAGAAGATGGAAAAGAACTAGTATTCAATATTTCTTGATGAAAATATGATCAAGGAATTACAAAAATTGGCTGACTCGTAGCTATCTTTGTCGCGGCTCTCCCGCTCAGCCGCGGCTAACGAGAAACTTTGTCAAAACTGTGAACGCGTTAATCACGAAATCGGTAGGCAAGATTTTTCTTGAAGAACTTTTTGTTAAAATTCCGAGGGCTTTTCCAAGAAAAAGTATTTTTTGGAGCGTAAGAGAAGCTTTTAGGAAAAAAATTGGTTCTCTTTTTATTGATAAAAAAACTAATGGAAAATTAGACCAAAAACCTAATAAATGTTCGATTACCTGCCATTTGCCGAAGAATAAAGAAGAATAATCCTTACCTCAAACTCGATTTCGGATCCCTATTTTTGGAAATATCCTGCCTACCGCAAAAAAAAAAAAAGGACTGCCAAGAAAAGCAGGATAACTCCGCTATTTCGATATATTTGAAATGAAAAATTATATGGAAGCTCATTCAATGAATGCACTAAATACTTCAAAAACGAAATCGTCGATATCTTCATTTATTTGGTCAGAAAAAATTATAATATGTTAGAACCATCACCTCCTTTGCAACGATGAAGCGACAACGCAGCCGAGAGGAAAAAAAGATCATACGCAGTTGATGGCCGCTCAGCTGGTAGTCGCCATCACCATCGAGACTAGAATTCGGGAGAGGCTCGCGATAATGGGACGAACCGATAACCAAAACAAAACTCGATTCATCGTACATCGATCTACCGTGGTGCTAAGCACTGGCGAAACGAAGTAACATTATATCTAGCTGACGAAATAATTCGGTTTATATTATAACGATGATCCAGCAATGGGACATTGGTACGAGGATGTGCACATTAGTTAAGCTTAGGTAAACGATTATACTAGCCTGCGTAGAACGTTCGGAATGATATACCGTAAAGCAGATAGACGCCGGAAGATCTATCAAATGACAGAGTTATCATTTGCTGGTGAAATAAATCCAACTTGAACCTTATTACTGTGTCTCAAAAATTAATTTTCCCTCTTTAATACGATTCGGGATGATGCAGGTGTTTTTCTAGCAAAAAAACTGCCGTTTCAATATCTATCTATCTATCTATCTATCTATCTATCTATCTATCTATCTATACGTCTATATATCCATCTATCTATCTATCTATCTATCTATCTATCTATTTATCTATTTATCTATCTATCTATCTATCTATCTATCTATCTATCTATAAGACTGTTTCTACTAGTCTATGAGCTAGCTGTTATCTAGCTAAATCTCAACGATCATTCTATTTATTTATTTATTTTATTCTATTTATTCATTCATTTTTAATTCTATTAATATAAAACTCTTCATCTTTTTCATCTTCACCACTCTTTCTCTCTCTTAACTCCAACATCACCGAAACAAATTGCAATTGAATTTAATGCAAGATTGTGAAACCGTCATACGAACTCGACGTATTCCCTAACGCTTGGCGCTTAAGGGGACTTGTCCGGGAGCGCAAAATAAATATTGCTCTCTCTCTCTCTCCCTCTCTATCTTCTATCCATGCATAGATAAAAATGTGTTGTGACCAACTGACTGATTGACAGACAGACGACGCAGACTTCTTCGAAAATCAACCCCCTAAGAAGTTAAAATGAAGTGGCAACGTTTTATATACAAAATGTTATTCCCTGCGACTATCCTCGGCGTCCATTCTGTGTGCGGATCTTCGTACACTCTCTCTCTCTCTTCCCCTGTATATCTTTCTATTGATATCCAAAATCTACGCGGACGAAGTCGCGGGTAAAAGCTAAACAACGTCCATATATATTAATTTCTAAACATTCAGAATTATCAGATAAAACCGCTCCCGTTACGCAATAATGCATTAAACTTTACTCACTCACCAATTTTGTGTTTTTCTCCATGAGACGTATCCTCGGATAGGCTATATTACCCCCACGCAACGGTGTACTCGCGTTTTCCAACGTTTCGCCCGGGTTCCCGTGTTGCTGACGATCCAACACGCTTCGTAACATTTTTCTTTCTTCCGTACACATTCAATCGAACGTTTTACGTAACAAATCTCACGCTAGCACGGTCGTACGAACGTTGGATCGATGCGGAAGCATTGATAAACGCGTGGGTTTTATTGCGAATCGCGATTCTATGACGGACCGACGCAGAGCTCGGAGAGACTCGGAGGATTGCGGAGATTAGAACGCGACGTGACAAATCGGTTCGACACTCGGTCGAGTTTGACCGGAAGCCGGCCGGATGTTTTTGGCCTACGGTTCGAGAGCGAATGAGATTGAACTTGTGACGAGTTTTCGACGTATTCGCGCGAATCGGCGGACATTTTGATGACGATTATTATCGATTTATCGAGAATTTTTAAAGAATTATTTTAGGATTTTGTATTGTTTTTTTTTCTTTTATTTTGGTGAGAATAATCGTTTTTATTGAATTTTATATATTTAGGCGGGAAATTTTGTGATGATTGTTGGAATATGAAAATAAATAATTTATGGGAAACTAGATAGTCCGATGTTTTATTTATTTTTCAGTGTGGGGAAGTTTGATCGATTGGAAATTCATTGTTGAATCTTAAAATATTTTTTCTTATTTTATTTTTTATTTTTTTTTTTATTTAGTGAAGAGAAAATTTATCTATAGAACAAAAAATGGAAATTGGTAAGAAATCTCCCTTTTTCTGGTTGTTCTCTTACTCAAATTGTGATGAAATTATTTGTAGTCGTATCCAAAATTGTGTAATTTTGATAGTCCAGTTTCACATCGGATTGTCGTAAAAAAAAATCGGTACTACAGGAATTGTCAGTTTGGAAATTTGGAAAAACAAAATAAATTAGTAAACAATTAGTAAACAATTGATTTCTCGGGAATCAATCGACTCGATTTTTATTGTGCAAATTTTTATCGTCGTATCGGAATAGTGTTTAATTTTTACAATCCAGTTCCATATCTCGGATAATCTTAGACGAATACGGGACATCTCGATTCTCACTCGTTAATTCGATGATTAATTTCTCCGACGACGTAATCTCATTCATTCCCAGGCTGGGTTCTCGGCGAATGATTTTTTCTTCGCGACGAAATCCGTCTCAACGTCGCTTCCGGTTATCGCCCCGGCCTTTCGTTTTCGTCTTTTTTTTCCTGCACACAGAAAGATGCCACACAGTTGATTCACATTCGACGAATTCGTCTCTACGCGACTATCGGATGAAACTTTATTTTTTTTTTTTTTAATTTTTTTTAAATTCATTTCTTCGTTATTTATATTTAACCCATCGCATTGCATATTCAATAAATATTTTACATAGACGTGTTTTATGTTTTATCAGTGGCATACACGATAAGAGACAGAAGTTGTTGCAAGCAAGAGCAACGAGCCCATGAAATTTCTGTTTGCGGAAAATTCTTCTAAAACAGTTCGGCTAATAAGAATTCGTCTAAAGCAATTCGTCTAATAGTAATTCGTCTAATGGGAATTCGTTCAAGACAATTCGTCTAGAATAATTCGTCTAACAACAATTCGTCTAATAACGGTTCGTCCAAAACAAATCGTCCAAAATAATTCGTCTAGTAACAATTCGTCCAAAACAAATCGTCTAAAAAAATTCGTCTAATAACAATTCGTCATTTCTCAGAGAAAAAAATTTCATTTTTAGCGAATCCTGGGGTTTTATGGGGATTTTTTATGTTCTTTGGGGTTATTTTCAGTTCTCCCTTTTTTTGTTACAAAATTGTTTTTTTTCCTCTGTTTCGTTTAGACGAATTGATTTAGAAGAATTGTTCTAGATTAATTGTTATTGGACGAATTGTTTTAGACGAATTGTTCTAAACGAATTGCTTTAGACCAATTGTTTTTTGGACGAATTGTTACTGGACGAAGTGCTCAAATTGCTTCAGACCAATTGTTTTTAGACCAATCGTTTTTCAGAGAAATTATTTTTCAGACGAATTGTCACTAGACGAATTGTTTCTAGACAAATTCTTTCTAGACGAATTGTTTCTAGACAAATTTTTCGCCAATCGAAATTTCTCCTTGAAAGACGAAATGGAAAGAATTCATCATAAACAAATGAGATACACATTAAAAAAAAAAAAAAAAAAAAAAAAAAAAAATCATATGCTAATTTTCCACTCCGCAAGAACCACAAAAAAAATGCAACGCGTGGGATTCAACGCGCGTTCGCCAACAGCAATTCTCCGGTCATTCACAACTTCTAATTACCGTTATCAATCGACCGCGTCGCTAATCACCGACGGTCGACACACAATTAATGCGATAAATCGTCGTTTTTCTTCATTAACATATTTTCTTCCCTCTCTCTCTCTCTCTCCCTCTCCCTCTCTCACCCATGAGCACACCTCACACACACTCCTTCGATTTCTAAGCGCCATAATCACGAGTTATCGCATAGATTCTCTCGTGGCGATGAAGGTTTCTGCAACGAGTCGAAGACAGGACAATAAAACTGTTCACGTGTCTAATTCTCTTCCGCTCCTTTTTTTTTTTCTCTTTCTTCTTTTCTTTCTCTCTCTCTCTCTCTTTCGCTCTCTATGAATCGTGATTGGATTCCCAATGCGCGTCGTCACCCTTACATCGATTGAGTAACACAACTCGTTAACTTTACGCATAAATCATTCACGTATAAACCCACAGATTATTAATCCATTTATCAATGTAACTCGTTTCGCTACAGTCGTGTTTTCTATACTTTTTTTTTTTTTCTAATCGCTTTGCAAAACTGCGTTATTGCGGCTTGGCTCGGTCCGAGTCGAAAGCCGTTAGCGTATGTACGGAACGTGTCGCGGCAGGATATATTAGTTCCAGGCTCTTTTATTATCACCGGAATGGATAACGCGAACGCAATTGAGATCTGAATGTTGAGACGTCGGTTAGGATAAAATTGAGAATTTTTGTTTTTGTTATTGCAAAAATACGAATGAGAATATAAATGTAACTATTCGATGAAATTTTCGTGTGACACGTTGAGGATAAGACCCTGGATGGCTTATTTTTTTTTTTTTTTATCGACGACAAGATATTTTATTTTACATTTGATGAAGAAAAAAAAAAATGTTTGATTTTATTTTGTTTATCAGTTTATTTTATTTGAAACGAGCTCGTACTACAAGTAATTAGTCCGAAGCTACGACGTTTGGTGTTAGTTTTGAATCTTAAAAACACTATAATTATCCGCACACACCTATGATAATCAAGCTGTAATTTCAGTCCTTCTTCGTCAAATATTTGTGGTTTCGAAGCAAAATCGAATAATTCCAGAAAACATGTTTTCGACATAAAATGAGAAACAACGGACGGATTGATTTTTGAAAAAAAATTTTCACTTTACACGTGGTTTTGGGTACTATTTAAAGTAGCATTCGGTAATATTTCAACAGTCTGTGGCTTATGGATTTAAAAAAATCGTCGGACTTATTCGGTTTGTCTTCGAAAAAGGACTTATTTCAATGGATTAATCTCGTTTATTTTTTCTTGTATGGGCGATTTTCGGCATCTCTCGGTCTCAAACCGTCGTTTACAGTCTATATTACAAAAACCTTATTTTATCTCATTTTTCAGAAAAATGAACTTACTCAATTTTGCCACCAAACCACAGATATATCAAACAATTATCCAAGTTTCTCGTAAAAAAAAAAAAAGAACTGTCTACTCATTGCTTTTTTTTTTTACACAGTCTAACAAATTTATCCCATTCACACAAATGAACTAGGACTAAAAAAAAAAAAAAAAAATCCCCAATCATTTTGAGTATTTCGTCATTAAAATAAAAATAAAAAGTTTTTCGAAATATTTCGAACGAAAAATAAATTTTGGAAAAATTGTTTTATCATGAACAAAGATGTTACTTTTGTTCCGAGATTTATCATCGTTTCGGTGGATCATGATTGAATTTTGCCAGAATGGTAAAAAATATTAAAACTACGATCAGGACGAAAACTTCTTTTCGTGTCCAAACATCTTCCAGTTCATGCATGCGACCGGTGAGCCAATTTTTTTCCCGTTCTACGTCAACCGAGGACTCGGTTTTGGCGGTTTCTCTTTGTCCAAGATTCGTACGGACCGGTCGTCTCTCGCGACATTCGTTTTCCTCGTAATCGCGTCGTCTCGCACGGTAATCCGACGTTAAACGCCACGTCACGGCGTTGGCTTCATGATTTTTCGCTTTGTTATTACCTGACACCGTTTCCCAAGCATCGTCCGCGTATTTTGTCTCCTTCACGCCGTTTGCAGAATCCGTTTCACCCTCCGGGATCTTGTCCGTCGACGCGACAGACCTGAATTCAGAAAAATGTTGTAATAATGATGAAACAAACCCATTACTCATCGATTGTGTGATTATTCTTTTCGCAAGTCTTTCGAAATTATTTTGCGATCTTTTTGTAACCTTTTTTTGTGCCAGCTTGCCGAAATTGGCAGATTTCGAAAATTCGATTGCGAAATATTTATTATTATTATATTTATATTGATGAATTA
>CAXAQZ010000143.1:0-31323 GCA_963971145.1 Sussaba pulchella
AGTGAGAGAGTGAGAGAGTGAGAGAGTGAGAAAGTGAGAGAGTCAGAGAGTGTTAGAGTGAGAGAGTGAGAGAGTGAGAGAGTAAAAGAGTGAGAGAGTGAGAGAGTGAAAGAGTGAAAGAGTAAGAGAGTAAGAGAGTAAGAGAGTTAGAGAGTGAGACAGTAAGAGAGTAAGAGAGTGAGAGAGTGAGAGAGTAAGAGAGTGAGAGAGTAAGAGAGTGAGCAAGTAAGAGAGTAAAAGAGTGAGCGGGTCAGAGAGTGAGAGATCAAGAAAGTGAGAGAGTGAGACAGTGAGAGAGTGAGAGAGTGAGAAAGTAAAAGAGTGAGAGAGTGAAAGAGTGAAAGAGTGAGAGAGTGAGAGAGCGAGAGAGTAAGAAAGTAAGAGAGTGAACGAGTTAGAGAGTGAGAGAGCGAGAGAGTGAGAGAGTAAGAAAGTGAGAGAGTGAGAGAGTGAGAGAGTGAAAGAGTAAGAGAGTTAGAGAGTGAGACTGGAAGAGAGTAAGAGAGTGAGGGAGTGAGAAAGTGAGAGAGTGAGAGATTGAGAGAGTAAGAGAGTGAAAGAGTGAGCAGGTCAGAGAGTGAGAGATTGAGAGAGTAAAGGGGTGAGAGAGGAAAAGAGTGAAAGAGTTAGAGAGTGAGAGGGGGAGGAAGTGAGAGAGTGAGCGAGTAAGAGTCTGAGAGAGTGAGAAAGTAAGAGACTGAGAAAGTGAGAGAGTGAAAGTGTGAGAGAGTGAGAGAGTAAGAGAGTGAGAAAGTGAGAGACTGAGAGAGTGAAGGAGTACGAGAGTGATTAAGTGAGAGAGTGAGAGAGTAAGAGAGTGAGACTGTAAGAGAGTGAGAGAGTGAGAGAGTGAGAGAGTGAGAGAGTGAGAGAGTGAGAGAGTGAGAGAGTGAGAGAGTGAGAGAGTGCGAGAGTGTGAGAGTGAGAGAGTGAGAGAGTGAGAGAGTGAGAGAGTGAGAGAGTGAGAGAGTGAGAGAGTGAGAGAGTGAGAGAGTGAGAGAGTGAGAGAGTGAAAGAGTAAGAGAGTGAGAGAGTGAGAGAGTGAGAGAGTGAGAGAGTGAGAGAGTGAGAGAGTGAGAGAGTGAGAGAGTGAGAGAGTGAGAGAGTGAGAGAGTGAGAGAGTGAGAGAGTGAGAGAGTGAGAGAGTGAGAGAGTGAGAGAGTGAGAGAGTGAGAGAGTGAGAGAGTGAGAGAGTGAGAGAGTGAGAGAGTGAGGGAGTGAGAGAGTGAGAGAGTGAGAGAGTGAGAGAGTGAGAGAGTGAGAGAGTGAGAGAGTGAGAGAGTGAGAGAGTGAGAGAGTGAGAGAGTGAGAGAGTGAGAGAGTGAGAGAGTGAGAGAGTGAGAGAGTGAGAGAGTGAGAGAGTGAGAGAGTGAAAGAGTGAGAGAGTGAAAGAGTTAGAGAGTGAGAGAGTAAGAGAGTGAGAGAGTGAGAGAGTGAGAGAGTGAGAGAGTGAGAGAGTGAGAGAGTGAGACAGTGAGAGAGTGAGAGAGTGAGAAAGTGAGAGAGTGAGAGAGTGAGAGAGTGAGAGAGTGAGAGAGTGAGAGAGTAAGAGGGTGAGAGAGTAGAGAGTGAGGGAGTAAGAGAGCGAGAGAGTGAGAGAGTACGAGAGTGAGAGAGTAAGAGAGTGAGAGAGTGAGAGAGTGAGAGAGTGAAAGAGTAAGAGAGTAAGAGAGTTAGAGAGTGAGAGAGTGAGAGAGTGAGAGAGTGAGAGAGTGAGAGAGTGAGAGAGTGAGAGAGTGAGAGAGTGAGAGAGTGAGATAGTGAGAGAGTGAGAGAGTGAGAGAGTGAGAGAGTGAGAGAGTGAGAGAGTGAGAGAGTGAGAGAGTGAGATAGTGAGAGACTGAGAGAGTGAGAAAGTGATAGAGTGAGAGAGAGAAAGAGAGTAAGGAAGTGAGAAAGTAAGTGAGCGAGAGAGTGAGAGAGTAAGAAAGCGAGAGAGTGAGAGAGCGAGAGAATGAAAGAGTGCGAAAGTAAGAGAGTAAAAAAGTTAGAGAGTGAGAGTGAGAGAATGAAAGACTTTGAAAGGGAGAGAAAGAGAGAGTGAGAGAGTGAGAGAGTGAGAAAGTGAGAGACTGAGAGAGTGAGGGAGTGCTAGAGTGAGAAAGTGAGAGAGTGAGAGAGTGAGAGAGTGAGAGAGTGAGAGAGTGAGAGAGTGAGAGAGTGAGAGAGTAAGAGAGTGAGAGAGTGAGAGAGTGAGAAAGTGACAGAGTGAGCGAGTGAGAGAATAAAAGAGTGAGAGGGTGAGAGGCTGAGAGAATAAGATAGTGAGAGAGTGAGAGAGTGAGAGAGTGAGAGAGTGAGAGAGTGAGAGAGTGAGAGAGTAAGAGAGTAAGAGAGTAAGAGAGTGAGAGAGTGAGAGAATGAGAGAGTGAGAGAGTGAGAAAGTGAGAGAGTAAGGGAGTGAGAGAGTGAGAAAGTAAGAGAGTTAGGGAGTGAGAGAGTGAGAGAGTGAAAGAGTAAGAGAGTGAGAGAGTAAGAGAGTGAAAGAGTGAGCGGGTCAGAGAGTAAGAGATTGAGAGAGTGAGAGGTTGAGAGAGGAAAAGAGTAAAAAAGTAAGAGATCGAGAGGGGGAGAAAGTGAGAGAGTGAGAGACTAAGAGAGTAAGAGAGTTTAAGAGTGAGAAAGTAAGAGACTGAGAGTGTGAAGGAGTGAGAGAGTGAGAAAGTTAAAGTGTAAAAGAGTGAGAAAGTGAGAGAGTGAGAGAGTGAGAGAGTGAGAGAAAGAGAGAGTAAGAGAGTGAGAGAGTGAGAGAGTGAGAGAGTGAGAGAGTAAGAGAGTGGGAGAGTGAGAGAGTGAGAGAGTGAGAGAGTGAGAGAGTGAGAGAGTGAGAGAGTGAGAGAGTGAGAGAGTGAGAGAGTGAGAGAGTGAGAGAGTGAGAGAGTGAGAGAGTGAGAGAGTGAGAGAGTGAGAGAGTGAGAGAGTGAGAGAGTGAGAGAGTGAGAGAGTGAGAGAGTGAGAGAGTGAGAGAGTGAGAGAGTGAGGGAGTGAGAGAGTGAGAGAGTGAGAGAGTGAGAGAGTGAGAGAGTGAGAGAGTGAGAGAGTGAGAGAGTGAGAGAGTGAGAGAGTGAGAGAGTGAGAGAGTGAGAGAGTGAGAGAGTGAGAGAGTGAGAGAGTGAGAGAGTGAGAGAGTGAGAGAGTGAGAGAGTGAAAGAGTGAGAGAGTGAAAGAGTTAGAGAGTGAGAGAGTAAGAGAGTGAGAGAGTGAGAGAGTGAGAGAGTGAGAGAGTGAGAGAGTGAGAGAGTGAGAGAGTGAGAGAGTGAGAGAGTGAGAAAGTGAGAGAGTGAGAGAGTGAGAGAGTGAGAGAGTGAGAGAGTGAGAGAGTAAGAGGGTGAGAGAGTAAGAGAGTGAGGGAGTAAGAGAGCGAGAGAGTGAGAGAGTACGAGAGTGAGAGAGTTAGAGAGTGAGAGAGTGAGAGAGTGAGAGAGTGAAAGAGTAAGAGAGTAAGAGAGTTAGAGAGTGAGAGAGTGAGAGAGTGAGAGAGTGAGAGAGTGAGAGAGTGAGAGAGTGAGAGAGTGAGAGAGTGAGAGAGTGAGAGAGTGAGAGAGTGAGATAGTGAGAGAGTGAGAGAGTGAGAGAGTGAGAGAGTGAGAGAGTGAGAGAGTGAGAGAGTGAGAGAGTGAGATAGTGAGAGACTGAGAGAGTGAGAAAGTGATAGAGTGAGAGAGAGAAAGAGAGTAAGGAAGTGAGAAAGTGAGTGAGCGAGAGAGTGAGAGAGTAAGAAAGCGAGAGAGTGAGAGAGTGAGAGAATGAAAGAGTGCGAAAGTAAGAGAGTAAAAGAGTTAGAGAGTGAGAGTGAGAGAATGAAAGACTTTGAAAGGGAGAGAAAGAGAGAGTGAGAGAGTGAGAGAGTGAGAAAGTGAGAGACTGAGAGAGTGAGGGAGTGCTAGAGTGAGAGAGGGAGAGAGTGAGAGAGTGAGAGAGTGGGAGAGTGAGAGAGTAAGAGAGTGAGAGAGTGAGAGAGTGAGAGAGTGAGAGAGTGAGAGAGTGAGAGAGTGAGAGAGTGAGAAAGTGAGAGAGTGAGAGAGTGAGAGAGTGAGAGAGTAAGAGAGTGAAAGAGTGAGAAAGTAAGAGAGTTAGAGAGTGAGAGAGTGAGAGAGTGAGAGAGTAAGAGAGTGAGAGAGTAACAGAGTGAAAGAGTGAGCGGGTCAGAGAGAAAGAGATTGAGAGAGTAAGAGGTTGAGAGAGGAAAAAAGTAAAAGAGTGAGAGATCGAGAGAGGAAGAAAGTGAGAGAGTGAGAGAGTAAGAGAGTTAGAGAGTGAGAAAGTAAGAGACTGAGAGAGTGAAGGAGTGAGAGAGTGAGAAAGTTAAAGGGTAAAAGAGTGAGAAAGTGAGAGAGTGAGAGAGTCAGAGAGTGAGAGAGTAAGAGAGTGAGAGAGTGAGAGAGTGAGAGAGTGAGAGAGTGAGAGAGTGAGAGAGTGAGAGAGTGAGAGAGTGAGAGAGTGAGAGAGTGAGAGAGTGAGAGAGTGAGAGAGTGAGAAAGTGAGAGAGTGAGAGATTGAGAAAGTGAGAGAGTGAGAGAGTGAGAGAGTGAGAGAGTAAGAGAGTGAGAGAGTGAGAGAGTGAGAGAGTGAGAGAGTGAGAGAGTGAGAGAGTGAGAGAGTGAGAGAGTGAGAGAGTGAGAGAGTGAGAGAGTGAGAGAGTGAGAGAGTGAGAGAGTGAGAGAGTGAGAGAGTGAGAGAGTGAACGAGTGAGAGAGTGAGAGAGTGAGAGAGTGAAAGAGTTAGAGAGTGAGAGAGTGAGAGAGTGAGAGAGTGAGAGAGTGAGAGAGTGAAAGAGTGAGAGAGTGAGTCAGTGAGAGAGTGAGAGAGTGAGAGAGTGAGAGAGTGAGAGAGTGAGAGAGTGAGAGAGTGAGAGAGTGAGAGAGTGAGAGAGTGAGAGAGTGAGAGAGTGAGAGAGTGAGAGAGTGAGAGAGTGAGAGAGTGAGAGAGTGAGAGAGTGAGAGAGTGAGAGAGTGAGAGAGTGAGAGAGTGAGAGAGTGAGAGAGTGAGAGAGTGAGAGAGTGAGAGAGTGAGAGAGTGAGAGAGTGAGAGAGTGAGAAAGTGAGAGAGTCAGAGAGTGTTAGAGTGAGAGAGTGAGAGAGTGAGAGAGTAAAAGAGTGAGAGAGTGAGAGAGTGAAAGAGTGAAAGAGTAAGAGAGTAAGAGAGTAAGAGAGTTAGAGAGTGAGACAGTAAGAGAGTAAGAGAGTGAGAGAGTGAGAGAGTAAGAGAGTGAGAGAGTAAGAGAGTGAGCAAGTAAGAGAGTAAAAGAGTGAGCGGGTCAGAGAGTGAGAGATCAAGAAAGTGAGAGAGTGAGACAGTGAGAGAGTGAGAGAGTGAGAAATTAAAAGAGTGAGAGAGTAAAAGAGTGAAAGAGTGAGAGAGTGAGAGAGCGAGAGAGTGAGAAAGTAAGAGAGTGAACGAGTTAGAGAGTGAGAGAGCGAGAGAGTGAGAGAGTAAGAAAGTGAGAGAGTGAGAGAGTGAGAGAGTGAAAGAGTAAGAGAGTTAGAGAGTGAGACTGGAAGAGAGTAAGAGAGTGAGGGAGTGAGAAAGTGAGAGAGTGAGAGATTGAGAGAGTAAGAGAGTGAAAGAGTGAGCAGGTCAGAGAGTGAGAGATTGAGAGAGTAAAGGGGTGAGAGAGGAAAAGAGTGAAAGAGTTAGAGAGTGAGAGGGGGAGGAAGTGAGAGAGTGAGCGAGTAAGAGTCTGAGAGAGTGAGAAAGTAAGAGACTGAGAAAGTGAGAGAGTGAAAGTGTGAGAGAGTGAGAGAGTAAGAGAGTGAGAAAGTGAGAGACTGAGAGAGTGAAGGAGTACGAGAGTGATTAAGTGAGAGAGTGAGAGAGTAAGAGAGTGAGACTGTAAGAGAGTGAGAGAGTGAGAGAGTGAGAGAGTGAGAGAGTGAGAGAGTGAGAGAGTGAGAGAGTGAGAGAGTGCGAGAGTGTGAGAGTGAGAGAGTGAGAGAGTGAGAGAGTGAGAGAGTGAGAGAGTGAGAGAGTGAGAGAGTGAGAGAGTGAGAGAGTGAGAGAGTGAGAGAGTGAGAGAGTGAAAGAGTAAGAGAGTGAGAGAGTGAGAGAGTGAGAGAGTGAGAGAGTGAGAGAGTGAGAGAGTGAGAGAGTGAGAGAGTGAGAGAGTGAGAGAGTGAGAGAGTGAGAGAGTGAGAGAGTGAGAGAGTGAGAGAGTGAGAGAGTGAGAGAGTGAGAGAGTGAGAGAGTGAGAGAGTGAGAGAGTGAGAGAGTGAGAGAGTGAGAGAGTGAGGGAGTGAGAGAGTGAGAGAGTGAGAGAGTGAGAGAGTGAGAGAGTGAGAGAGTGAGAGAGTGAGAGAGTGAGAGAGTGAGAGAGTGAGAGAGTGAGAGAGTGAGAGAGTGAGAGAGTGAGAGAGTGAGAGAGTGAGAGAGTGAGAGAGTGAGAGAGTGAAAGAGTGAGAGAGTGAAAGAGTTAGAGAGTGAGAGAGTAAGAGAGTGAGAGAGTGAGAGAGTGAGAGAGTGAGAGAGTGAGAGAGTGAGAGAGTGAGACAGTGAGAGAGTGAGAGAGTGAGAAAGTGAGAGAGTGAGAGAGTGAGAGAGTGAGAGAGTGAGAGAGTGAGAGAGTAAGAGGGTGAGAGAGTAAGAGAGTGAGGGAGTAAGAGAGCGAGAGAGTGAGAGAGTACGAGAGTGAGAGAGTAAGAGAGTGAGAGAGTGAGAGAGTGAGAGAGTGAAAGAGTAAGAGAGTAAGAGAGTTAGAGAGTGAGAGAGTGAGAGAGTGAGAGAGTGAGAGAGTGAGAGAGTGAGAGAGTGAGAGAGTGAGAGAGTGAGAGAGTGAGATAGTGAGAGAGTGAGAGAGTGAGAGAGTGAGAGAGTGAGAGAGTGAGAGAGTGAGAGAGTGAGAGAGTGAGATAGTGAGAGACTGAGAGAGTGAGAAAGTGATAGAGTGAGAGAGAGAAAGAGAGTAAGGAAGTGAGAAAGTGAGTGAGCGAGAGAGTGAGAGAGTAAGAAAGCGAGAGAGTGAGAGAGCGAGAGAATGAAAGAGTGCGAAAGTAAGAGAGTAAAAAAGTTAGAGAGTGAGAGTGAGAGAATGAAAGACTTTGAAAGGGAGAGAAAGAGAGAGTGAGAGAGTGAGAGAGTGAGAAAGTGAGAGACTGAGAGAGTGAGGGAGTGCTAGAGTGAGAAAGTGAGAGAGTGAGAGAGTGAGAGAGTGAGAGAGTGAGAGAGTGAGAGAGTGAGAGAGTAAGAGAGTGAGAGAGTGAGAGAGTGAGAAAGTGACAGAGTGAGCGAGTGAGAGAATAAAAGAGTGAGAGGGTGAGAGGCTGAGAGAATAAGAGAGTGAGAGAGTGAGAGAGTGAGAGAGTGAGAGAGTGAGAGAGTGAGAGAGTAAGAGAGTAAGAGAGTAAGAGAGTGAGAGAGTGAGAGAATGAGAGAGTGAGAGAGTGAGAAAGTGAGAGAGTAAGGGAGTGAGAGAGTGAGAAAGTAAGAGAGTTAGGGAGTGAGAGAGTAAGAGAGTGAAAGAGTAAGAGAGTGAGAGAGTAAGAGAGTGAAAGAGTGAGCGGGTCAGCGAGTAAGAGATTGAGAGAGTGAGAGGT
Organism: Sussaba pulchella; assembly: GCA_963971145.1. Classification (NCBI taxonomy): domain Eukaryota; kingdom Metazoa; phylum Arthropoda; class Insecta; order Hymenoptera; family Ichneumonidae; genus Sussaba; species Sussaba pulchella. The sequence goes on from CAXAQZ010000143.1 coordinate 7,530, forward strand.
TGAGAGAGGAAAAGAGTAAAAAAGTAAGAGATCGAGAGGGGGAGAAAGTGAGAGAGTGAGAGACTAAGAGAGTAAGAGAGTTTAAGAGTGAGAAAGTAAGAGACTGAGAGTGTGAAGGAGTGAGAAAGTTAAAGTGTAAAAGAGTGAGAAAGTGAGAGAGTGAGAGAGTGAGAGAGTGAGAGAAAGAGAGAGTAAGAGAGTGAGAGAGTGAGAGAGTGAGAGAGTGAGAGAGTGAGAGAGTAAGAGAGTGGGAGAGTGAGAGAGTGAGAGAGTGAGAGAGTGAGAGAGTGAGAGAGTGAGAGAGTGAGAGAGTGAGAGAGTAAGAGAGTGAGAGAGTGAGAGAGTGAGAGAGTGAGAGAGTGAGAGAGTGAAAGAGTTAGAGAGTGAGAGAGTGAGAGAGTGAGAGAGTGAGAGAGTGAGAGAGTGAGAGATCGAGGAAGTGAGAGAGTGAGAGAGTGAGAGAGTGAGAGAGTGAGAGAGTGAGAGAGTGAGAGAGTGAGAGAGTGAGAGAGTGAGAGAGTGAGAGAGTGAGAGAGTGAGAGAGTGAGAGAGTGAGAGAGTGAGAGAGTGAGAGAGTGAGAGAGTGAGAGAGTGAGAGAGTGAGAGAGTGAGAGAGTGAGAGAGTGAGAGAGTGAGAGAGTAAGAGAGTGAGAGAGTAAGAGAGTGAGAGAGTGAGAGAGTGAGAGAGTGAGAGAGTGAGAGAGTGAGAGAGTGAGAGAGTGAGAGAGTGAGAGAGTGAGAGAGTGAGAGAGTGAGAGAGTGAGAGAGTGAGAGAGTGAGAGAGTGAGAGAGTGAGAGAGTGAGAGAGTGAGAGAGTGAGAGAGTGAGAGAGTGAGAGAGTGAGAAAGTGAGAGAGTGAGCGAGTGAGAGAGTGAGAGAGTCAGAGAGTGAGAAAGTGAGAGAGTGAGAAAGTGAGAGAGTAAGAGAGTGAGAGAGTGAGAGAGTGAGAGAGTGAGAGAGTGAGAGAGTCAGAGAGTGAGAGAGTCAGAGAGTGAGAAAGTGAAGGAGTAAGAGAGTGAGAAAGTGAGGGAGTGAGAGAGTGAGAGAGCAAGAAATTGAGGGAATGGGAGAGTGAGAGAGTGAGAGAGTGAGAGAGTGAGAAAGTAAGAAAGTGAAAAAGTGAGAGATTAAGGAAGCGAAAGAGTGAGAGAGTGAGAGAGTGAGAGAGTGAGAGAGTGAGAGAGTGAGAGAGTTAGAGAGTGAGAGAGTGAGAGAGTGAGGGAGTGAGAGAGTAAGAGAGTGAGAGAGTGAGAGAGTGAGAGAGTGAGAGAGTGAGAGAGTGAGAGAGTGAGAGAGTGAGAGAGTGAGAGAGTGAGAGAGTGAGAGAGTGGGAGAGTGAGAGAGTGAGAGAGTGAGAGAGTGAGAGAGTAAGAGAGTCAGAGAGTGAGAGAGTGAGAGAGTGAGAGAGTGAGAGAGTGAGAGAGTGAGAGAGTGAGAGATCGAGAGAGTCAGAGAGTGAGAGAGTGAGAGAGTGAGAGAGTGAGAGAGTGAGAGAGTAATAGAGTGAGAGAGTGAGAGAGTGAGAGAGTGAGAGAGTGAGAGAGTGAGAGAGTGAGAGAGTGAGAGAGTGAGAGAGTTAGAGAGTGAGATAGTGAGAGAGTGAGAAAGTGAGAGAGTGAGAGAGTAAGAGAGTGAGAGAGTGAGAGAGTGAGAGAGTGAGAGAGTGAGAGAGTCAGAGAGTGAGAGAGTGAGAGAGTGAGAGAGTGAGAGAGTGAGAGAGTGAGAGAGTGAAAGAGTGAGAGAGTGAGAGAGTGAGAGAGTAAGAGAGTGAGAGAGTAAGAGAGTGAGGGAGTAAGAGAGCGAGAGAGTGAGAGAGTACGAGAGTGAGAGAGTAAGAGAGTGAGAGAGTGAGAGAATGAAAGAGTGAAAGAGTAAGAGAGTAAGAGAGTTAGAGAGTGAGACAGTAAGAGAGTGAGAGAGTGAGAGAGTGAGAGAGTGAGAGAGTGAGAGAGTGAGAGAGTGAGAGAGTGAGAGAGTGAGAGAGTGAGAGAGTGAGAGAGTGAGAGAGTGAGAGAGTGAGAGAGTGAGAGAGTGAGAGAGTGAGAGAGTGAGATAGTGAGAGACTGAGAGAGTGAGAAAGTGATAGAGTGAGAGAGAGAAACAGAGTAAGGAAGTGAGAAAGTGAGTGAGTGAGAGAGTGAGAGAGTAAGAAAGCGAGAGAGTGAGAGAGTGAGAGAATGAAAGAGTGCGAAAGTAAGAGAGTAAAAGAGTTAGAGAGTGAGAGTGAGAGAATGAAAGACTTTGAAAGTGAGAGAAAGAGAGAGTGAGAGAGTGAGAAAGTGAGAGACTGAGAGAGTGAGGGAGTGCTAGAGTGAGAAAGTGAGAGAGTGAGAGAGTGAGAGAGTAAGAGAGTGAGAGAGTAAGAGAGTGAGAGAGTGAGAGAGTGAGAAAGTGACAGAGTGAGCGAGTGAGAGAGTAAGAGAGTGAGAGGGTGAGAGACTGAGAGAATAAGAGAGTGAGAGAGTGAGAGAGTGAGAGAGTGAGAGAGTGAGAGAGTGAGAGATCAAGAGAGTAAGAGAGTGAGAGAGTGAGAGAATGAGAGAGTGAGAGAGTGAGAAAGTGAGAGAGTAAGGGAGTGAGAGAGTGAGAAAGTAAGAGAGTTAGGGAGTGAGAGAGTGAGAGAGTGAAAGAGTAAGAGAGTGAGAGAGTAAGAGAGTGAAAGAGTGAGCGGGTCAGAGAGTAAGAGATTGAAAGAGTGAGAGGTTGAGAGAGGAAAAGAGTAAAAGAGTAAGAGATCGAGAGGGGGAGAAAGTGAGAGAGTGAGAGACTAAGAGAGTAAGAGAGTGAAAGAGTGAGAAAGTAAGAGACTGAGAGAGTGAAGGAGTGAGAGAGTGAGAAAGTTAAAGTGTAAAAGAGTGAGAAAGTGAGAGAGTGAGAGAGTGAGAGAGTGAGAGAGAGAGAGAGAGTGAGAGAGTGAGAGAGTGAGAGAGTGAGAGAGTGAGAGAGTGAGAGAGTGAGAGAGTGAGAGAGTGAGAGAGTGAGAGAGTGAGAGAGTGAGAGAGTGAGAGAGTGAGAGAGTGAGAGAGTGAGAGAGTGAGAGAGTGAGAGAGTGAGAGAGTGAGAGAGTGAGAGAGTGAGAGAGTGAGAGAGTGAGAGAGTGAGAGAGTGAGAGAGTGAGAGAGTGAGAGAGTGAGAGAGTGAGAGAGTGAGAGAGTGAAAGAGTAAGAGAGTTAGAGAGTGAGACTGGAAGAGAGTAAGAGAGTGATGGGAGTAAGAGAGTAAGAGAGTAAGAGAGTGAGGGAGTGAGAGAGTGAGAAAGTGAGAGAGTGAGAGATTGAGAGAGTAAGAGAGTGAAAGAGTGAGCAGGTCAGAGAGTGAGAGATTGAGAGAGTAAAGGGGTGAGAGAGGAAAAGAGTGAAAGAGTTAGAGAGTGAGAGGGGGAGGAAGTGAGAGAGTGAGCGAGTAAGAGTCTGAGAGAGTGAGAAAGTAAGAGACTGAGAAAGTGAGAGAGTGAAAGTGTGAGAGAGTGAGAGAGTAAGAGAGTGAGAAAGTGAGAGACTGAGAGAGTGAAGGAGTACGAGAGTGATTAAGTGAGAGAGTGAGAGAGTAAGAGAGTGAGAACGTAAGAGAGTGAGAGAGTGAGAGAGTAAGAGAGTGAGAGAGTGAGAGAGTGAGAGAGTGAGAGAGTGAGAGAGTGCGAGAGTGTGAGAGTGAGAGAGTGAGAGAGTGAGAGAGTGAGAGAGTGAGAGAGTGAGAGAGTGAGAGAGTGAGAGAGTGAGAGAGTGAGAGAGTGAGAGAGTGAGAGAGTGAGAGAGTAAGAGAGTGAGAGAGTGAGAGAGTGAGAGAGTGAGAGAGTAAGAGAGTGAGAGAGTGAGAGAGTGAGAGAGTGAGAGAGTAAGAAAGTGAGAGAGTGAGAGAGTAAGAGAGTGAGAGAGTGAGAGAGTGAGAGAGTGAAAGAGTGAGAGAGTGAGAGAGTAAGAGAGTAAGAGAGTGGGAGAGTGAGAGAGTGAGAGAGTGAGAGAGTGAAAGAGTGAGAGAGTAAGAAAGTGAGAGAGTGAGAGAGTGAGAGAGTGAGAGAGTGAGAGAGTGAGAGAGTGAGAGAGTGAGAGAGTGAGAGAGTGAGAGAGTGAGAGAGTGAGAGAGTGAGAGAGTGAGAGAGTGAGAGAGTGAGAGAGTGAGAGAGTGAGAGAGTGAGGGAGTGAGAGAGTGAGAGAGTGAGAGAGTGAGAGAGTGAGAGAGTGAGAGAGTGAGAGAGTGAGAGAGTGAGAGAGTGAGAGAGTGAGAGAGTGAGAGAGTGAGAGAGTGAGAGAGTGAGAGAGTGAGAGAGTGAGAGAGTGAGAGAGTGAGAGAGTGAAAGAGTGAGAGAGTGAAAGAGTTAGAGAGTGAGAGAGTAAGAGAGTGAGAGAGTGAGAGAGTGAGAGAGTGAGAGAGTGAGAGAGTGAGAGAGTGAGAAAGTGAGAGAGTGAGAGAGTGAGAGAGTGAGAGAGTGAGAGAGTGAGAGAGTAAGAGGGTGAGAGAGTAAGAGAGTGAGGGAGTAAGAGAGCGAGAGAGTGAGAGAGTACGAGAGTGAGAGAGTAAGAGAGTGAGAGAGTGAGAGAGTGAGAGAGTGAAAGAGTAAAAGAGTAAGAGAGTTAGAGAGTGAGAGAGTGAGAGAGTGAGAGAGTGTGAGAGTGAGAGAGTGAGAGAGTGAGAGAGTGAGAGAGTGAGAGAGCGAGAGAGTGAGAGAGTGAGAGAATGAAAGAGTGCGAAAGTAAGAGAGTTAAAGAGTTAGAGAGTGAGAGTGAGAGAATGAAAGACTTTGAAAGTGAGAGAAAGAGAGAGTGAGAGAGTGAGAAAGTGAGAGACTGAGAGAGTGAGGGAGTGCTAGAGTGAGAAAGTGAGAGAGTGAGAGAGTGAGAGAGTAAGAGAGTGAGAGAGTAAGAGAGTGAGAGAGTGAGAGAGTGAGAAAGTGACAGAGTGAGCGAGTGAGAGAGTAAGAGAGTGAGAGGGTGAGAGACTGAGAGAATAAGAGAGTGAGAGAGTGAGAGAGTGAGAGAGTGAGAGAGTGAGAGATCAAGAGAGTAAGAGAGTGAGAGAGTGAGAGATCAAGAGAGTAAGAGAGTGAGAGAGTGAGAGAATGAGAGAGTGAGAGAGTGAGAAAGTGAGAGAGTAAGGGAGTGAGAGAGTGAGAAAGTAAGAGAGTTAGGGAGTGAGAGAGTGAGAGAGTGAAAGAGTAAGAGAGTGAGAGAGTAAGAGAGTGAAAGAGTGAGCGGGTCAGAGAGTAAGAGATTGAAAGAGTGAGAGGTTGAGAGAGGAAAAGAGTGAAAGAGTAAGAGACCGAGAGGGGGAGAAAGTGAGAGAGTGAGAGACTAAGAGAGTAAGAGAGTGAAAGAGTGAGAAAGTAAGAGACTGAGAGAGTGAAGGAGTGAGAGAGTAAGAATGTTAAAGTGTAAAAGAGTGAGAAAGTGAGAGAGTGAGAGAGTGAGAGAGTGAGAGAGAGAGAGAGAGTGAGAGAGTGAGAGAGTGAGAGAGTGAGAGAGTGAGAGAGTGAGAGAGTGAGAGAGTGAGAGAGTGAGAGAGTGAGAGAGTGAGAGAGTGAGAGAGTGAGAGAGTGAGAGAGTGAGAGAGTGAGAGAGTGAGAGAGTGAGAGAGTGAGAGAGTGAGAGAGTGAGAGAGTGAGAGAGTGAGAGAGTGAGAGAGTGAGAGAGTGAGAGAGTGAGAGAGTGAGAGAGTGAGAGAGTGAGAGAGTGAGAGAGTGAGAGAGTGAGAGAGTGAGAGAGTGAGAGAGTGAGAGAGTGAGAGAGTGAGAGAGTGAGAGAGTGAGAGAGTGAGAGAGTGAGGGAGTGAGAGAGTGAGAGAGTGAGAGAGTGAGAGAGTGAGAGAGTGAGAGAGTGAGAGAGTGAGAGAGTGAGAGAGTGAGAGAGTGAGAGAGTGAGAGAGTGAGGGTGTGAGAGAGTGAGAGAGTGAGAGAGTGAAAGAGTGAGAGAGTGAGAGAGTGAGAGAGTGAGAGAGTGAGAGAGTGAGAGAGTGAGAGAGTGAGAGAGTGAGAGAGTGAGAGAATGAGAGAGTAAGAGAGTGAGAGAGTAAGAGAGTGAGAGAGTGAGAGAGTGAGAGAGTGAGAGAGTGAGAGAGTGAGAGAGTGAGAGAGTGAGAGAGTGAGAGAGTGAAAGAGTGAGAGAGTGAGAGAGTGAGAGAGTGAGGGAGTGAGAGAGTGAGAGAGTGAGAGAGTGAGAGAGTGAGAGAGTGAGAGAGTGAAAGAGTGAGAGAGTAAGAGAGTGAAAGAGTGAGAGAGTGAGAGAGTAAGCGGGTGAAAGAAAGGGAGAGTGAGAGAGTGAGAGAGTGAGAGAGCGAGAGAGTGGGAGAGTGAGAGAGTGAGAGAGTGAGAGATCGAGAGAGTGAGAGAGTGAGAGAGTGAGAGAGTGAGAGAGTGAAAGAGTGAGAGAGTCAGAGAGTCAGAGAGTGAGAGAGTGAGAGAGTGAGAGAGTGAGAGAGTTAGAGAGTGAGAGAGTGAGAGAGTGAGAGAGTGAGAGAGTGAGAGACTGAGAGAGTGAGAGAGTGAGAGAGTGAGAGAGTGAGAGAGTGAGAGAGTGAGAGAGTGAGAGAGTGAGAGAGTGAGAGAGTGAGAGAGTGAGAGAGTGAGAGAGTGAGAGAGTGAGAGAGTGAGAGAGTGAGAGAGTGAGAGAGTGAGAGAGTGAGAGAGTGAGAGAGTGAGAGAGTGAGAGAGTGAGAGAGTGAGAGAGTGAGAGAGTGAGAGAGTGAGAGAGTGAGAGAGTGAGAGAGTGAGAGAGTGAGAGAGTGAGAGAGTGAGATAGTGAGAGAGTGAGAGAGTGAGAGAGTGAGAGAGTGAGAGAGTAAGAGAGTGAGAGAGTGAGAGAGTGAGAGAGTGAGAGAGTGAGAGAGTGAGAGAGTGAGAAAGTGAGAGAGTAAGAGAGTGAGAGAGTAAGAGAGTGAGAGAGTGAGAGAGTGAGAGAGGGAGAGAGTGAGAGAGTGAGAGAGTGGGAGAGTGAGAGAGTGAGAGAGTGAGAGAGTGAGAGAGTGAGAGAGTGAGAGAGTGAGAGAGTGAGAAAGTGAGAGAGTGAGAGAGTGAGAGAGTGAGAGAGTAAGAGAGTGAAAGAGTGAGAAAGTAAGAGAGTTAGAGAGTGAGAGAGTGAGAGAGTGAGAGAGTAAGAGAGTGAGAGAGTAAGAGAGTGAAAGAGTGAGCGGGTCAGAGAGAAAGAGATTGAGAGAGTAAGAGGTTGAGAGAGGAAAAAAGTAAAAGAGTGAGAGATCGAGAGAGGGAGAAAGTGAGAGAGTGAGAGAGTAAGAGAGTTAGAGAGTGAGAAAGTAAGAGACTAAGAGAGTGAAGGAGTGAGAGAGTGAGAAAGTTAAAGGGTAAAAGAGTGAGAAAGTGAGAGAGTGAGAGAGTGAGAGAGTAAGAGAGTAAGAGAGTAAGAGAGTGAGAGAGTGAGAGAGTGAGAGAGTGAGAGAGTGAGAGAGTGAGAGAGTGAGAGAGTGAGAAAGTGAGAGAGTGAGAGATTGAGAGAGTGAGAGAGTGAGAGAGTGAGAGAGTGAGAGAGTGAGAGAGTGAGAGAGTGAGAGAGTGAGAGAGTGAGAGAGTGAGAGAGTGAGAGAGTGAGAGAGTGAGAGAGTGAGAGAGTGAGAGAGTGAGAGAGTGAGAGAGTGAGAGAGTGAGAGAGTGAGAGAGTGAGAGAGTGAGAGAGTGAGAGAGTGAGAGAGTGAAAGAGTTAGAGAGTGGGAGAGTGAGAGAGTGAGAGAGTGAGAGAGTGAGAGAGTGAGAGAGTGAGAGAGTGAGAAAGTGAGAGAGTGAGAGAGTGAGAGAGTGAGAGAGTGAGAGAGTGAGAGAGTGAGAGAGTGAGAGAGTGAGAGAGTGAGAGAGTGAGAGAGTGAGAGAGTGAGAGAGTGAGAGAGTGAGAGAGTGAGAGAGTGAGAGAGTGAGAGAGTGAGAGAGTGAGAGAGTGAGAGAGGGAGAGAGTGAGAGAGTGAGAGAGTGAGAGAGTGAGAGAGTGAGAGAGTGAAAGAGTTAGAGAGTGAGAGAGTGAGAGAGTGAGAGAGTGAGAGAGTGAGAAAGTAAGAGAGTGAGAGAGGGAGAGAGTGAGAGAGTGAGAGAGTGAGAGAGTAAGAGAGTGAGAGAGTGAGAGAGTGAGAGAGTGAGAGAGTGAGAGAGTGAGAGAGTGAGAAAGTGAGAGAGTCAGAGAGTGATAGAGTGAGAGAGTGAGAGAGTGAGAGAGTAAAAGAGTGAGAGAGTGAGAGAGTGAAAGAGTGAAAGAGTAAGAGAGTAAGAGAGTTAGAGAGTGAGACAGTAAGAGAGTAAGAGAGTGAGAGAGTGAGAGAGTGAGAGAGTAAGAGAGTGAGAGAGTAAGAGAGTGAGCAAGTAAGAGAGTAAAAGAGTGAGTGGGTCAGAGAGTGAGAGATCAAGAAAGTGAGAGAGTGAGACAGTGAGAGAGTGAGAGAGTGAGAAAGTAAAAGAGTGAGAGAGTGAAAGAGTGAAAGAGTGAGAGAGTGAGAGAGCGAGAGAGTGAGAAAGTAAGAGAGTGAACGAGTGAGAGAGTGAGAGACCGAGAGAGTGAGAGAGTAAGAAAGTGAGAGAGTGAGAGAGTGAGAGAGTGAAAGAGTAAGAGAGTTAGAGAGTGAGACTGGAAGAGAGTAAGAGAGTGATGGGAGTAAGAGAGTAAGAGAGTGAGAGAGTGAGAGAGTGAGAGAGTGAGAGAGTGAGAGAGTGAGAGAGTGAGAGAGTAAGAGAGTAAAAGAGTGAGAGAGTGAGAGAGTAAGAGAGTGAGAGAGTAAGAGAGTGAGGGAGTGAGAGAGTGAGAAAGTGAGAGAGTGAGAGATTGAGAGAGTAAGAGAGTGAAAGAGTGAGCAGGTCAGAGAGTGAGAGATTGAGAGAGTAAAGGGGTGAGAGAGGAAAAGAGTGAAAGAGTTAGAAAGTGAGAGGGGGAGGAAGTGAGAGAGTGAGCGAGTAAGAGTCTGAGAGAGTGAGAAAGTAAGAGACTGAGAAAGTGAGAGAGTGAAAGTGTGAGAGAGTGAGAGAGTAAGAGAGTGAGAAAGTGAGAGACTGAGAGAGTGAAGGAGTACGAGAGTGATTAAGTGAGAGAGTGAGAGAGTAAGAGAGTGAGAACGTAAGAGAGTGAGAGAGTGAGAGAGTGAGAGAGTGAGAGAGTGAGAGAGTGAGAGAGTGAGAGAGTGAGAGAGTGCGAGAGTGTGAGAGTGAGAGAGTGAGAGAGTGAGAGAGTGAGAGAGTGAGAGAGTGAGAGAGTGAGAGAGTGAGAGAGTGAGAGAGTGAGAGAGTGAGAGAGTAAGAGAGTGAGAGAGTGAGAGAGTGAGAGAGTGAGAGAGTAAGAGAGTGAGAGAGTGAGAGAGTGAGAGAGTGAGAGAGTAAGAAAGTGAGAGAGTGAGAGAGTAAGAGAGTGAGAGAGTGAGAGAGTGAGAGAGTGAAAGAGTGAGAGAGTGAGAGAGTAAGAGAGTAAGAGAGTGGGAGAGTGAGAGAGTGAGAGAGTGAGAGAGTGAAAGAGTGAGAGAGTAAGAAAGTGAGAGAGTGAGAGAGTGAGAGAGTGAGAGAGTGAGAGAGTGAGAGAGTGAGAGAGTGAGAGAGTGAGAGAGTGAGAGAGTGAGAGAGTGAGAGAGTGAGAGAGTAAGAGAGTGAGGGAGTGAGAGAGTGAGAGAGTGAGAGAGTGAGAGAGTGAGAGAGTGAGAGAGTGAGAGAGTGAGAGAGTGAGAGAGTGAGAGAGTGAGAGAGTGAGAGAGTGAGAGAGTGAGAGAGTGAGAGAGTGAGAGAGTGAGAGAGTGAGAGAGTGAGAGAGTGAAAGAGTGAGAGAGTGAAAGAGTTAGAGAGTGAGAGAGTAAGAGAGTGAGAGAGTGAGAGAGTGAGAGAGTGAGAGAGTGAGAGAGTGAGAGAGTGAGAGAGTGAGAGAGTGAGAGAGTGAGAGAGTGAGAAAGTGAGAGAGTGAGAGAGTGAGAGAGCGAGAGAGTGAGAGAGTCAGAGAGTAAGAGGGTGAGAGAGTAAGAGAGTGAGGGAGTAAGAGAGCGAGAGAGTGAGAGAGTACGAGAGTGAGAGAGTAAGAGAGTGAGAGAGTGAGAGAGTGAGAGAGTGAAAGAGTAAGAGAGTAAGAGAGTTAGAGAGTGAGAGAGTGAGAGAGTGAGAGAGTGAGAGAGTGAGAGAGTGAGAGAGTGAGAGAGTGAGAGAGTGAGAGAGTGAGAGAGTGAGAGAGTGAGAGAGTGAGAGAGTGAGAGAGTGAGAGAGTGAGAGAGTGAGAGAGTGAGAGAGTAAGAGAGTGAGAGAGTGAGAGAGTGAGATAGTGAGAGACTGAGAGAGTGAGAAAGTGATAGAGTGAGAGAGAGAAAGAGAGTAAGGAAGTGAGAAAGTGAGTGAGCGAGAGAGTGAGAGAGTCAGAAAGCGAGAGAGTGAGAGAGTGAGAGAATGAAAGAGTGCGAAAGTAAGAGAGTAAAAGAGTTAGAGAGTGAGAGTGAGAGAATGAAAGACTTTGAAAGGGAGAGAAAGAGAGAGTGAGAGAGTGAGAGAGTGAGAAAGTGAGAGACTGAGAGAGTGAGGGAGTGCTAGAGTGAGAAAGTGAGAGAGTGAGAGAGTGAGAGAGTGAGAGAGTGAGAGAGTGAGAGAGTGAGAGAGTAAGAGAGTGAGAAAGTGAGAGAGTGAGAAAGTGACAGAGTGAGCGAGTGAGAGAATAAGAGAGTGAGAGGGTGAGAGACTGAGAGAATAAGAGAGTGAGAGAGTGAGAGAGTGAGAGAGTGAGAGAGTGAGAGAGTAAGAGAGTAAGAGAGTGAGAGAGTGAGAGAATGAGAGAGTGAGAGAGTGAGAAAGTGAGAGAGTAAGGGAGTGAGAGAGTGAGAAAGTAAGAGAGTTAGGGAGTGAGAGAGTGAGAGAGTGAAAGAGTAAGAGAGTGAGAGAGTAAGAGAGTGAAAGAGTGAGCGGGTCAGAGAGTAAGAGATTGAGAGAGTGAGAGGTTGAGAGAGGAAAAGAGTAAAAAAGTAAGAGATCGAGAGGGGGAGAAAGTGAGAGAGTGAGAGACTAAGAGAGTAAGAGAGTGAAAGAGTGAGAAAGTAAGAGACTGAGAGAGTGAAGGAGTGAGAGAGTGAGAAAGTTAAAGTGAAAAAGAGTGAGAAAGTGAGAGAGTGAGAGAGTGAGAGAGTGACAGAGTAAGAGAGAGAGAGAGAGTGAGAGAGTGAGAGAGTGAGAGAGTGAGAGAGTGAGAGAGTGAGAGAGTGAGAGAGTGAGAGAGTGAGAGAGTGAGAGAGTTAGAGAGTGAGAGAGTGAGAGAGTGAGAGAGTGAGAGAGTGAGAGAGTGAGAGATCGAGGGAGTGAGAGAGTGAGAGAGTGAGAGAGTGAGAGAGTGAGAGAGTGAGAGAGTGAGAGAGTGAGAGAGTGAGAGAGTGAGAGAGTGAGAGAGTGAGAGAGTGAGAGAGTGAGAGAGTGAGAGAGTGAGAGAGTGAGAGAGTGAGAGAGTGAGAGAGTGAGAGAGTGAGAGAGTGAGAGAGTGAGAGAGTGAGAGAGTGAGAGAGTAAGAGAGTGAGAGAGTGAGAGAGTGAGAGAGTGAGAGAGTGAGAGAGTGAGAGAGTGAGAGAGTGAGAGAGTGAGAGAGTGAGAGAGTGAGAGAACGAGAGAGTGAGAGAGTGAGAGAGTGAGAGAGTGAGAGAGTGAGAGAGTGAGAGAGTGAGAGAGTGAGAGAGTGAGAGAGTGAGAGAGTGAGAGAGTGAGAGAGTGAGAGAGTGAGAGAGTGAGAAAGTGAGAGAGTGAGCGAGTGAGAGAGTGGGAGAGTCAGAGAGTGAGAAAGTGAGAGAGTGAGAGAGTGAGAGAGTAAGAGAGTGAGAGAGTCAGAGAGTGAGAGAGTGAGAGAGTCAGAGAGTGAGAGAGTCAGAGAGTGAGAAAGTGAAGGAGTAAGAGAGTGAGAAAGTGAGGGAGTGAGAGAGTAAGAGAGCAAGACATTGAGGGAATGGAAGAGTGAGAGAGTGAGAGAGTGAGAGTGAGAAAGTAAGAAAGTGAAAAAGTGAGAGAGTAAGGAAGCGAAAGAGTGAGAGAGTGAGAGAGTGAGAGAGTGAGAGAGTGAGAGAGTGAGAGAGTGAGAGAGTGAGGGAGTGAGAGAGTGAGAGAGTGAGAGAGTGAGAGAGTGAGAGAGTGAGAGAGTGAGAGAGTGAGAGAGTGAGAGAGTGAGAGAGTGAGAGAGTGAGAGAGTGAGAGAGTGAGAGAGTGAGAGAGTGAGAGAGTGGGAGAGTGAGAGAGTAAGAGAGTGAGAGAGTGAGAGAGTAAGAGAGTCAGAGAGTCAGAGAGTGAGAGAGTGAGAGAGTGAGAGAGTGAGAGAGTGAGAGAGTGAAAGAGTGAGAGAGTGAGAGATCGAGAGAGTCAGAGAGTGAGAGAGTGAGAGAGTGAGAGAGTAATAGAGTGAGAGAGTGAGAGAGTGAGAGAGTGAGAGAGTGAGAGAGTAAGAGAGTTAGAGAGTGAGATAGTGAGAGAGTGAGAGAGTGATAAGGTGAGAGAGTAAGAGAGTGAGAGAGTGAGAGAGTGAGAGAGTGAGAGAGTGAGAGAGTGAGAGAGTGAGAGAGTGAGAGAGTGAGAGAGTGAGAAAGTGAGAGAGTAAGAGAGTGAGAGAGTGAGAGAGTGAGAGAGTGAGAGAGGGAGAGAGGGAGAGAGTGAGAGAGTGGGAGAGTGAGAGAGTGAGAGAGTGAGAGAGTGAGAGAGTGAGAGAGTGAGAGAGTGAGAGAGTGAGAGAGTGAGAAAGTGAGAGAGTGAGAGAGTGAGAGAGTGAGAGAGTGAGAGAGTGAGAAAGTAAGAGAGTGAAAGAGTGAGAAAGTAAGAGAGTTAGAGAGTGAGAGAGTGAGAGAGTGAGAGAGTAAGAGAGTGAGAGAGTAAGAGAGTGAAAGAGTGAGCGGTTCAGAGAGAAAGAGATTGAGAGAGTAAGAGGTTGAGAGAGGAAAAGAGTAAAAGAGTGAGAGATCGAGAGAGGGAGAAAGTGAGAGAGTAAGAGAGTAAGAGAGTTAGAGAGTGAGAAAGTAAGAGACTGAGAGAGTGAAGGAGTGAGAGAGTGAGAAAGTTAAAGGGTAAAAGAGTGAGAAAGTGAGAGAGTGAGAGAGTGAGAGAGTGAGAGAGTAAGAGAGTGAGAGAGTGAGAGAGTGAGAGAGTGAGAGAGTGAGAGAGTGAGAAAGTGAGAGAGTGAGAGAGTGAGAGAGTGAGAGAGTGAGAGAGTGAGAAAGTGAGAGAGTGAGAGATTGAAAGAGTGAGAGAGTGAGAGAGTGAGAGAGTGAGAGAACGAGAGAGTGAGAGAGTGAGAAAGTGAGAGAGTGAGAGAGTGAGAGAGTGAGAGAGTGAGAGAGTGAGAGAGTGAGAGAGTGAGAGAGTGAGAGAGTGAGAGAGTGAGAGAGTGAAAGAGTTAGAGAGTGAGAGAGTGAGAGAGTGAGAGAGTGAGAGAGTGAGAGAGTGAGAGAGTGAGAGAGTGAGAGAGTGAGAGAGTGAGAGAGTGAGAGAGTGAGAGAGTGAGAGAGTGAGAGAGTGAGAGAGTGAGAGAGTGAGAGAGTGAGAGAGTGAGAGAGTGAGAGAGTGAGAGAGTGAGAGAGTGAGAGAGTGAGAGAGTGAGAGAGTGAGAGATTGAGAGAGTGAGAGAGTGAGAGAGTGAGAGAGTGAGAGAGTGAGAGAGTGAGAGAGTGAGAGAGTGAGAGAGTGAGAGAGTGAGAGAGTGAGAGAGTGAGAGAGTGAGAGAGTGAGAGAGTGAGAGAGTGAGAGAGTGAGAGAGTGAGAGAGTGAGAGAGTGAAAGAGTGAGAGAGTGAGAGAGTGAGATAGTGAGAGAGTAAGAGAGTGAGAGAGTAAGAGCGTGAGAGAGTGAGAGAGTGAGAGAGTGAGAGAGTGAGAAAGTGAGAGAGTGAGAGAGGGAGAGAGTGAGAGAGTGAGAGAGTGAGAGAGTTAGAGAGTGAGAGAGTGAGAGAGTGAGAGAGTGAGAGAGTGAGAAAGTGAGAGAGTCAGAGAGTGATAGAGTGAGAGAGTGAGAGAGTGAGAGAGTGAGAGAGTAAAAGAGTGAGAGAGTGAGAGAGTGAAAGAGTGAGAGAGTGAGAGAGTGAAAGAGTGAGAGAGTGAGAGAGTGAGAGAGTGAGAGAGTGAGAGAGTGAGAGAGTGAGAGAGTGAGAAAGTGAGAGAGTGAGAGAGTGAGAGAGTGAGAGAGTAAGAGAGTAACAGAGTGAGAGAGTGAGAGAGTGAGAGAGTGAGAGAGTGAGAGAGTGAGAGAGTGAGAGAGTGAGAGAGTGAGAGAGTGAGAGAGTGAGAGAGTGAGAGAGTGAGAGAGTGAGAGAGTGAGAGAGTGAGAGAGTGAGAGAGTGAGAGAGTGAGAGAGTGAGAGAGTGAGAGAGTGAGAGAGTGAGAGAGTGAGAGAGTGAGAGAGTGAGAGAGTGAGAGAGTGAGAGAGTGAGAGAGTGAGAGGGTGAGAGAGTGAGAGAGTGAGAGAGTGAGAGAGTGAGAGAGTGAGAGAGTGAGAGAGTGAGAGAGTGAGAGAGTGAGAGAGTGAGAGAGTGAGAGAGTGAGAGAGTGAGAGAGTGAGAGAGTGAGAGAGTGAGAGAGTGAAAGAGTGAGAGAGTGAGAGAGTGAGAGAGTGAGAGAGTGAGAGAGTGAGAGAGTGAGAGAGTGAGAGAGTGAGAGAGTGAGAGAGTGAGAGAGTGAGAGAGTGAGAGAGTGAGAGAGTGAGAGTGAGAAAGTGAGAGAGTGAGAGAGTGAGAGAGTGAGAAAGTGAGAGAGTGAGAGAGTGAGAGAGTGAGAGAGTAAGAGAGTGAGAGAGTGAGAGAGTCAGAGAGTCAGAGAGTCAGAGAGTGAGAGAGTGAGAGAGTGAGAGAGTGAGAGAGTTAGAGAGTGAGAGAGTGAGAGAGTGAGAGAGTGAGAGAGTGAGAGAGTGAGAGAGTGAGAGAGTGAGAGAGTGAGAGAGTGAGAGAGTGAGAGAGTGAGAGAGTGAGAGAGTGAGAGAGTGAGAGAGTGAGAGAGTGAGAGAGTGAGAGAGTGAGAGAGTGAGAGAGTGAGAGAGTGAGAGAGTGAGAGAGTGAGAGAGTGAGAGAGTGAGAGAGTGAGAGAGTGAGAGAGTGAGAGAGTGAGAGAGTGAGAGAGTGAGAGAGTGAGAGAGTGAGAGAGTGAGAGAGTGAGAGAGTGAGAAAGTGAGAGAGTAAGAAAGCGAAAGAGTGAGAGAGTGAGAGAGTGAGAGAGTGAGAGAGTGAGAGAGTGAGAGAGTGAGAGAGTGAGAGAGTGAGGGAGTGAGAGAGTGAGAGAGTGAGAGAGTGAGAGAGTGAGAGAGTGAGAGAGTGAGAGAGTGAGAGAGTGAGAGAGTGAGAGAGTGAGAGAGTGAGAGAGTGAGAGAGTGAGAGAGTGAGAGAGTGAGAGAGTGAGAGAGTGGGAGAGTGAGAGAGTAAGAGAGTGAGAGAGTGAGAGAGTAAGAGAGTCAGAGTGAGAGAGTAAGAGAGTCAGAGAGTCAGAGAGTGAGAGAGTGAGAGAGTGAGAGAGTGAGAGAGTGAGAGAGTGAAAGAGTGAGAGAGTGAGAGATCGAGAGAGTCAGAGAGTGAGAGAGTGAGAGAGTGAGAGAGTGAGAGAGTGAGAGAGTAATAGAGTGAGAGAGTGAGAGAGTGAGAGAGTGAGAGAGTGAGAGAGTAAGAGAGTTAGAGAGTGAGATAGTGAGAGAGTGAGAGAGTGAGAAAGTGAGAGAGTAAGAGAGTGAGAGAGTGAGAGAGTGAGAGAGTGAGAGAGTGAGAGAGTGAGAGAGTGAGAGAGTGAGAGAGTGAGAAAGTGAGAGAGTAAGAGAGTGAGAGAGTGAGAGAGTGAGAGAGTGAGAGAGGGAGAGAGGGAGAGAGTGAGAGAGTGGGAGAGTGAGAGAGTGAGAGAGTGAGAGAGTGAGAGAGTGAGAGAGTGAGAGAGTGAGAGAGTGAGAAAGTGAGAGAGTGAGAGAGTGAGAGAGTGAGAGAGTGAGAGAGTGAGAAAGTAAGAGAGTGAAAGAGTGAGAAAGTAAGAGAGTTAGAGAGTGAGAGAGTGAGAGAGTGAGAAAGTAAGAGAGTGAGAGAGTAAGAGAGTGAAAGAGTGAGCGGTTCAGAGAAAAAGAGATTGAGAGAGTAAGAGGTTGAGAGAGGAAAAGAGTAAAAGAGTGAGAGATCGAGAGAGGGAGAAAGTGAGAGAGTAAGAGAGTAAGAGAGTTAGAGAGTGAGAAAGTAAGAGACTGAGAGAGTGAAGGAGTGAGAGAGTGAGAAAGTTAAAGGGTAAAAGAGTGAGAAAGTGAGAGAGTGAGAGAGTGAGAGAGTGAGAGAGTAAGAGAGTGAGAGAGTGAGAGAGTGAGAGAGTGAGAGAGTGAGGAAGTGAGAGAGTGAGAGAGTGAGAGAGTGAGAGAGTGAGAGAGTGAGAAAGTGAGAGAGTGAGAGATTGAAAGAGTGAGAGAGTGAGAGAGTGAGAGAGTGAGAGAACGAGAGAGTGAGAGAGTGAGAAAGTGAGAGAGTGAGAGAGTGAGAGAGTGAGAGAGTGAGAGAGTGAGAGAGTGAGAGAGTGAGAGAGTGAGAGAGTGAAAGAGTTAGAGAGTGAGAGAGTGAGAGAGTGAGAGAGTGAGAGAGTGAGAGAGTGAGAGAGTGAGAGAGTGAGAGAGTGAGAGAGTGAGAGAGTGAGAGAGTGAGAGAGTGAAAGAGTGAGAGAGTGAGAGAGTGAGAGAGTGAGAGAGTGAGAGAGTGAGAGAGTGAGAGAGTGAGAGAGTGAGAGATTGAGAGAGTGAGAGAGTGAGAGAGTGAGAGAGTGAGAGAGTGAGAGAGTGAGAGAGTGAGAGAGTGAGAGAGTGAGAGAGTGAGAGAGTGAGAGAGTGAGAGAGTGAGAGAGTGAGAGAGTGAGAGAGTGAGAGAGTGAGAGAGTGAGAGAGTGAGAGAGTGAGAGAGTGAAAGAGTGAGAGAGTGAGAGAGTGAGATAGTGAGAGAGTAAGAGAGTGAGAGAGTAAGAGCGTGAGAGAGTGAGAGAGTGAGAGAGTAAGAGAGTGAGAAAGTGAGAGAGTGAGAGAGGGAGAGAGTGAGAGAGTGAGAGAGTGAGAGAGTTAGAGAGTGAGAGAGTGAGAGAGTGAGAGAGTGAGAGAGTGAGAAAGTGAGAGAGTCAGAGAGTGATAGAGTGAGAGAGTGAGAGAGTGAGAGAGTGAGAGAGTAAAAGAGTGAGAGAGTGAGAGAGTGAAAGAGTGAGAGAGTGAGAGAGTGAAAGAGTGAGAGAGTGAGAGAGTGAGAGAGTGAGAGAGTGAGAGAGTGAGAGAGTGAGAGAGTGAGAAAGTGAGAGAGTGAGAGAGTGAGAGAGTGAGAGAGTGAGAGAGTAAGAGAGTAACAGAGTGAGAGAGTGAGAGAGTGAGAGAGTGAGAGAGTGAGAGAGTGAGAGAGTGAGAGAGTGAGAGAGTGAGAGAGTGAGAGAGTGAGAGAGTGAGAGAGTGAGAGAGTGAGAGAGTGAGAGAGTGAGAGAGTGAGAGAGTGAGAGAGTGAGAGAGTGAGAGAGTGAGAGAGTGAGAGAGTGAGAGAGTGAGAGAGTGAGAGAGTGAGAGAGTGAGAGACTGAGAGAGTGAGAGAGTGAGAGAGTGAGAGAGTGAGAGAGTGAGAGAGTGAGAGAGTGAGAGAGTGAGAGAGTGAGAGAGTGAGAGAGTGAGAGAGTGAGAGAGTGAGAGAGTGAGAGAGTGAGAGAGTGAGAGAGTGAGAGAGTGAGAGAGTGAGAGAGTGAGAGAGTGAGAGAGTGAAAGAGTGAGAGAGTGAGAGAGTGAGAGAGTGAGAGAGTGAGAGAGTGAGAGAGTGAGAGAGTGAGAGAGTGAGAGAGTGAGAGAGTGAGAGAGTGAGAGAGTGAGAGAGTGAGAGAGTGAGAGAGTGAGAGTGAGAAAGTGAGAGAGTGAGAGAGTGAGAGAGTGAGAAAGTGAGAGAGTGAGAGAGTGAGAGAGTGAGAAAGTGAGAGAGTGAGAGAGTGAGAGAGTGAGAGAGTAAGAGAGTGAGAGAGTGAGAGAGTCAGAGAGTCAGAGAGTCAGAGAGTGAGAGAGTGAGAGAGTGAGAGAGTGAGAGAGTTAGAGAGTGAGAGAGTGAGAGAGTGAGAGAGTGAGAGAGTGAGAGAGTGAGAGAGTGAGAGAGTGAGAGAGTGAGAGAGTGAGAGAGTGAGAGAGTGAGAGAGTGAGAGAGTGAGAGAGTGAGAGAGTGAGAGAGTGAGAGAGTGAGAGAGTGAGAGAGTGAGAGAGTGAGAGAGTGAGAGAGAGAGAGTGAGAGAGTGAGATAGTGAGAGAGTGAGAGAGTGAGAGAGTGAGAGAGTGAGAGAGTGAGAGAGTGAGAGAGTGAGAGAGTGAGAGAGTGAGAGAGTGAGAGAGTGAGAGAGTGAGAGAGTGAGAGAGTGAGAAAGTGAGAGAGTAAGAGAGTGAGAGACTGAGAGAGAGAGAGAGAGTGAGAGAGGGAGAGAGTGAGAGAGTGAGAGAGTGGGAGAGTAAGAGAGTGAGAGAGTGAGAGAGTGAGAGAGTGAGAGAGTGAGAGAGTGAGAAAGTGAGAGAGTGAGAGAGTGAGAGAGTGAGAGAGTAAGAGAGTGAAAGAGTGAGAAAGTAAGAGAGTTAGAGAGTGAGAGAGTAAGAGAGTGAGAGAGTGAGAGAGTGAGAGAGTGAGAGAGTGAGAGAGTAAGAGAGTGAGAGAGTAAGAGAGTGAAAGAGTGAGCGGGTCAGAGAGAAAGAGATTGAGAGAGTAAGAGGTTGAGAGAGGAAAAAAGTAAAAGAGTGAGAGATCGAGAGAGGGAGAAAGTGAGAGAGTGAGAGAGTAAGAGAGTTAGAGAGTGAGAAAGTAAGAGACTGAGAGAGTGAAGGAGTGAGAGAGTGAGAAAGTTAAAGGGTAAAAGAGTGAGAAAGTGAGAGAGTGAGAGAGTGAGAGAGTGAGAGAGTAAGAGAGTGAGAGAGTGAGAGAGTGAGAGAGTGAGAGAGTGAGAGAGTGAGAGAGTGAGAGAGTGAGAGAGTGAGAGAGTGAGAGAGTGAGAAAGTGAGAGAGTGAGAGATTGAGAGAGTGAGAGAGTGAGAGAGTGAGAGAGTGAGAGAGTGAGAGAGTGAGAGAGTGAGAGAGTGAGAGAGTGAGAGAGTGAGAGAGTGAGAGAGTAAGAGAGTGAGAGAGTGAGAGAGTGAGAGAGTGAGAGAGTGAGAGAGTGAGAGAGTGAGAGAGTGAGAGAGTGAGAGAGTGAGAGAGTGAGAGAGTGAGAGAGTGAGAGAGTGAGAGAGTGAAAGAGTTAGAGAGTGAGAGAGTGAGAGAGTGAGAGAGTGAGAGAGTGAGAGAGTGAGAGAGTGAGAGAGTGAGAAAGTGAGAGAGTGAGAGATTGAGAGAGTGAGAGAGTGAGAGAGTGAGAGAGTGAGAGAGTGAGAGAGTGAGAGAGTGAGAGAGTGAGAGAGTGAGAGAGTAAGAGAGTGAGAGAGTGAGAGAGTGAGAGAGTGAGAGAGTGAGAGAGTGAGAGAGTGAGAGAGTGAGAGAGTGAGAGAGTGAGAGAGTGAGAGAGTGAGAGAGTGAGAGAGTGAGAGAGTGAGAGAGTGAGAGAGTGAAAGAGTTAGAGAGTGAGAGAGTGAGAGAGTGAGAGAGTGAGAGAGTGAGAGAGTGAGAGAGTGAGAGAGTGAGAGAGTGAGAGAGTGAGAGAGTGAGAGAGTGAGAGAGTGAGAGAGTGAGAGAGTGAGAGAGTGAGAGAGTGAGAGAGTGAGAGAGTGAGAGAGTGAGAGAGTGAGAGAGTGAGAGAGTGAGAGAGTGAGAGAGTGAGAGAGTGAGAGAGTGAGAGAGTGAGAGAGTGAGAGAGTGAGAGAGTGAGAGAGTGAGAGAGTGAGAGAGTGAGAGAGTGAGAGAGTGAGAGAGTGAGAGAGTGAGAGAGTGAGAGTGTGAGAGAGTGAGAGAGTGAGAGAGTGAGAGAGTGAGAGAGTGAGAGAGTGAGAGAGTGAGAGAGTGAGAGAGTGAGAGAGTGAAAAAGTGAGAGAGTGAGAGAGGGAGAGAGTGAGAGAGTGAGAGAGTGAGAGAGTGAGAGAGTGAGAGAGTGAGAGAGTGAGAGAGTGAGAGAGTGAGAGAGTAAGAGAGTGAGAAAGTGAGAGAGTCAGAGAGTGATAGAGTGAGAGAGTGAGAGAGTGAGA
The DNA here is from genome assembly GCA_963971145.1 of Sussaba pulchella. Lineage (NCBI taxonomy): Eukaryota > Metazoa > Arthropoda > Insecta > Hymenoptera > Ichneumonidae > Sussaba > Sussaba pulchella. The sequence goes on from CAXAQZ010000143.1 coordinate 27,525, forward strand.
GAGTAAAAGAGTGAGAGAGCGAGAGAGTGAAAGAGTGAAAGAGTAAGAGAGTAAGAGAGTTAGAGAGTGAGACAGTAAGAGAGTAAGAGAGTGAGAGAGTGAGAGAGTGAGAGAGTAAGAGAGTGAGAGAGTAAGAGAGTGAGCAAGTAAGAGAGTAAAAGAGTGAGCGGGTCAGAGAGTGAGAGATCAAGAAAGTGAGAGAGTGAGACAGTGAGAGAGTGAGAGAGTGAGAAAGTAAAAGAGTGAGAGAGTGAAAGAGTAAAAGAGTGAGTGAGTGAGAGAGCGAGAGAGTGAGAAAGTAAGAGAGTGAACGAGTGAGAGAGTGAGAGAGCGAGAGAGTGAGAGAGTAAGAAAGTGAGAGAGTGAGAGAGTGAGAGAGTGAAAGAGTAAGAGAGTTGGAGAGTGAGACTGGGAGAGAGTAAAAGAGTGAGGGAGTAAGAGAGTAAGAGAGTGAGAGAGTGAGAGAGTGAGAGAGTGAGAGAGTGAGAGAGTGAGAGAGTGAGAGAGTAAGAGAGTAAAAGAGTGAGAGAGTGAGAGAGTAAGAGAGTGAGAGAGTAAGAGAGTGAGGGAGTGAGAGAGTGAGAAAGTGAGAGAGTGAGAGATTGAGAGAGTAAGAGAGTGAAAGAGTGAGCAGGTCAGAGAGTGAGAGATTGAGAGAGTAAAGGGGTGAGAGAGGAAAAGAGTGAAAGAGTTAGAGAGTGAGAGGGGGAGGAAGTGAGAGAGTGAGTGAGTAAGAGTCTGAGAGAGTGGAAAAGTAAGAGACTGAGAAAGTGAGAGAGTGAAAGTGTGAGAGAGTGAGAGAGTAAGAGAGTGAGAAAGTGAGAGACTGAGAGAGTGAAGGAGTACGAGAGTGATTAAGTGAGAGAGTGAGACTGTAAGAGAGTGAGAGAGTGAGAGAGTGAGAGAGTGAGAGAGTGAGAGAGTGAGAGAGTGAGAGAGTGAGAGAGTGAGAGAGTGAGAGAGTGAGAGAGTGCGAGAGTGCGAGAGTGAGAGAGTGAGAGGGCGAGAGAGTGAGAGAGTGAGAGAGTGAGAGAGTGAGAGAGTGAGAGAGTGAGAGAGTGAGAGAGTGAGAGAGTGAGAGAGTAAGAGAGTGAGAGAGTGAGAGAGTGAGAGAGTGAGAGAGTAAGAGAGTGAGAGAGTGAGAGAGTGAGAGAGTGAGAGAGTAAGAGAGTAAGAGAGTGAGAGAGTGAGAGAATGAGAGAGTGAGAGAGTGAGAAAGTGAGAGAGTAAGGGAGTGAGAGAGTGAGAAAGTAGAAGAGTTAGGGAGTGAGAGAGTGAGAGAGTGAAAGAGTAAGAGAGTGAGAGAGTAAGAGAGTGAAAGAGTGAGCGGGTCAGAAAGTAAGAGATTGAGAGAGTGAGAGGTTGAGAGAGGAAAAGAGTAAAAAAGTAAGAGATCGAGAGGGGGAGAAAGTGAGAGAGTGAGAGACTAAGAGAGTAAGAGAGTGAAAGAGTGAGAAAGTAAGAGACTGAGAGAGTGAAGGAGTGAGAGAGTGAGAAAGTTAAAGTGTAAAAGAGTTAGAAAGTGAGAGAGTGAGAGAGTGAGAGAGTGAGAGAGAGAGAGAGTGAGAGAGTGAGAGAGTGAGAGAGTGAGAGAGTGAGAGAGTGAGAGAGTGAGAGAGTGAGAGAGTGAGAGAGTGAGAGAGTGAGAGAGTGAGAGAGTGAGAGAGTTAGAGAGTGAGAGAGTGAGAGAGTGAGAGAGTGAGAGAGTGAGAGAGTGAGAGATCGAGGGAGTGAGAGAGTGAGAGAGTGAGAGAGTGAGAGAGTGAGAGAGTGAGAGAGTGAGAGAGTGAGAGAGTGAGAGAGTGAGAGAGTGAGACAGTGAGACAGTGAGAGAGTGAGAGAGTGAGAGAGTGAGAGAGTGAGAGAGTGAGAGAGTGAGAGAGTGAGAGAGTGAGAGAGTGAGAGAGTGAGAGAGTGAGAGAGTGAGAGAGTGAGAGAGTAAGAGAGTGAGAGAGTAAGAGAGTGAGAGAGTGAGAGAGTGAGAGAGTGAGAGAGTGAGAGAGTGAGAGAGTGAGAGAGTGAGAGAGTGAGAGAGTGAGAGAGTGAGAGAGTGAGAGAGTGAGAGAGTGAGAGAGTGAGAGAGTGAGAGAGTGAGAGAGTGAGAGAGTGAGAGAGTGAGAGAGTGAGAGAGTGAGAGAGTGAGAGAGTAAGAGAGTGAGAGAGTGAGAGAGTGAGAGAGTGAGAAAGTGAGAGAGTGAGCGAGTGAGAGAGTGGGAGAGTCAGAGAGTGAGAAAGTGAGAGAGTGAGAGAGTGAGAGAGTAAGAGAGTGAGAGAGTGAGAGAGTGAGAGAGTGAGAGAGTGAGAGAGTCAGAGAGTGAGAGAGTCAGAGAGTGAGAAAGTGAAGGAGTAAGAGAGTGAGAAAGTGAGGGAGTGAGAGAGTAAGAGAGCAAGAAATTGAGGGAATGGGAGAGTGAGAGAGTGAGAGAGTGAGAGAGTGAGAAAGTAAGAAAGTGAAAAAGTGAGAGAGTAAGGAAGCGAAAGAGTGAGAGAGTGAGAGAGTGAGAGAGTGAGAGAGTGAGAGAGTGAGAGAGTGAGAGAGTGAGAGAGTGAGGGAGTGAGAAAGTGAGAGAGTAAGAGAGTGAGAGAGTGAGAGAGTGAGAGAGTGAGAGAGGGAGAGAGGGAGAGAGTGAGAGAGTGGGAAAGTGAGAGAGTGAGAGAGTGAGAGAGTGAGAGAGTGAGAGAGTGAGAGAGTGAGAGAGTGAGAGAGTGAGAAAGTGAGAGAGTGAGAGAGTGAGAGAGTGAGAGAGTGAGAGAGTGAGAGAGTAAGAGAGTGAAAGAGTGAGAAAGTAAGAGAGTTAGAGAGTGAGAGAGTGAGAGAGTGAGAGAGTAAGAGAGTGAGAGAGTAAGAGAGTGAAAGAGTGAGCGGTTCAGAGAGAAAGAGATTGAGGGAGTAAGAGGTTGAGAGAGGAAAAGAGTAAAAGAGTGAGAGATCGAGAGAGGGAGAAAGTGAGAGAGTAAGAGAGTAAGAGAGTTAGAGAGTGAGAAAGTAAGAGACTGAGAGAGTGAAGGAGTGAGAGAGTGAGAAAGTTAAAGGGTAAAAGAGTGAGAAAGTGAGAGAGTGAGAGAGTGAGAGAGTGAGAGAGTAAGAGAGTGAGAGAGTGAGAGAGTGAGAGAGTGAGAGAGTGAGAGAGCGAGAAAGTGAGAGAGTGAGAGAGTGAGAGAGTGAGAGAGTGAGAGAGTGAGAAAGTGAGAGAGTGAGAGATTGAAAGAGTGAGAGAGTGAGAGAGTGAGAGAGTGAGAGAACGAGAGAGTGAGAGAGTGAGAAAGTGAGAGAGTGAGAGAGTGAGAGAGTGAGAGAGTGAGAGAGTGAGAGAGTGAGAGAGTGAGAGAGTGAGAGAGTGAGAGAGTGAGAGAGTGAAAGACTTAGAGAGTGAGAGAGTGAGAGAGTGAGAGAGTGAGAGAGTGAGAGAGTGAGAGAGTGAGAGAGTGAGAGAGTGAGAGAGTGAGAGAGTGAGAGAGTGAGAGAGTGAGAGAGTGAGAGAGTGAGAGAGTGAGAGAGTGAGAGAGTGAGAGAGTGAGAGAGTGAGAGAGTGAGAGAGTGAGAGAGTGAGAGATTGAGAGAGTGAGAGAGTGAGAGAGTGAGAGAGTGAGAGAGTGAGAGAGTGAGAGAGTGAGAGAGTGAGAGAGTGAGAGAGTGAGAGAGTGAGAGAGTGAGAGTGAGAGAGTGAGAGAGTGAGAGAGTGAGAGAGTGAGAGAGTGAGAGAGTGAGAGAGTGAGAGAGTGAGAGAGTGAGAGAGTGAAAGAGTGAGAGAGTGAGAGAGTGAGAGAGTGAGAGAGTAAGAGAGTGAGAGAGTGAGAG
>CAXAQZ010000144.1:0-7500 GCA_963971145.1 Sussaba pulchella
GAGAGATAGAGAGACAGAGAGACAGAGAGATAGAGAGATAGAGAGATAGAGAGATAGAGAGATAAAGAGATAGAAAGATAGAGAGATAGTGAGATAGAGAGATAGAGAGATAGAGAGAGAGAGAGAGATAGAGAGATAGAGACATAGATAGATAGAGAGATAGAGAAATAGAGAGATAGAGAGAGAGAGAGATAGAGAGATGGAAAGATAAAAAGATAGAGAGATTGAGAGATTGAGAGATTGAGAGATCAAAAGATAGAGAAATAGAGAGATAGAGAGATAGAGAGATAGAGAGATAGAGAGATAGAGAGATAGAGAGATAGAGAGATAGAGAGATAGAGAGATAGAGAGATAGAGAGATAGAGAGATAGAGAGATAGAGAGATAGAGAGATAGAGAGATAGAGAGATAGAGAGATAGAGAGATAGATAGATAGAGAGATAGAGAGATAGAGAGATAGAGAGATAGAGAGATAGAGAGATATAGAGATGGGGAGATAGAGAGATAGAGAGATGAAGAGGAAGAAAAATAGGGAGATAGGAAGATAGAGAGATAGAGAGATAAAGAGATAGAGAGATAGAGAAATAGAGAGATAGAGAGATAGAGAGATAGAGAGATAGAAAGATAGAGAGATAGAGAGATAGAGAGATAGAGAGATAGAGAGATAGAGAGATAGAGAGATAGAGAGATAGAGAGATAGAGAGATAGAGAGATAGAGAGATAGAGAGATAGAGAGATAGAGAGATAGAGAGATAGAGAGATAGAGAGATAGAGAGATAGAGAGATAGAGAGATAGAGAGATAGAGAGATAGAGAGATAGAGAGATAGAGAGATAGAGAGATAGAGAGATAGAGAGATAGAGAGATAGAGAGATAGAGAGATAGAGAGATAGAGAGATAGAGAGATAGAGAGATAGAGAGATAGAGCGATAGAGAGATAGAGAGATAGAGAGATAGAGAGATAGAGAGATAGAGAGATAGAGAGATAGAGAGATAGAGAGATAGAGAGATAGAGAGATAGAGAGATAGAGAGATAGAGAGATAGAGAGATAGAGAGATAGAGAGATAGAGAGATAGAGAGATAGAGAGATAGAGAGATAGAGAGATAGAGAGATAGAGAGATAGAGAGTCAGAGAGATAGAGAGATAGAGAGATAGAGAGATAGAGAGATAGAGAGATAGAGAGATAGAGAGATAGAGAGATAGAGAGATAGAGAAATAGAGAAATAGAGAGATAAAGAGATAGAGAGATAGAGAGATAGAGAGATAGAGAGATAGAGAGATAGAGAGATAGAGAGATAGAGAGATAAAGAGATAGAAAGATAAAGAGATAGAGAGATAAAGGGATAGAGAGATAAAGAGATAGAGAGATAAAGGGATAGAGAGATAAAGAGATAAAGAGATAGAGAGATAGAGAGTCAGAGAGATAGAGAAATAGAGAGATAGAGAGATAGAAAGACAGAGAGATGGGAAGATAGAAAGATAAAGACATAGAGAGATAGAGATATAAAGGGATAAAGAGATAGAGAGATAGAGAGATAAAGAAATAAAGAGATAAAGAGATAGAGAGATAAAGAGATACAGAGATAAAGAGATAAAAAGGTAGAAAGATAGAGAGATAGAGAGATAGAGAGATAGAAAGATAGAGAGATAGAGAGATAGAGAGATAGAGAGATAGAGAGATAGAGAGATAGAGAGATGGAGAGATAGAGAGATAGAGAGACAGAGAGATATAGAGATAGAGAGATAGAGAGATAGAGAGGCAGAGAGATAGAGAGATAGAGAGATAGAGAGATAGAGAGCTAGAGAGATAGAGAGATAGAGAGATAGAAAGATAGAGAGATACAGAGATGGAGAGATAGAGAGATAGAGAGATAGAGAGATAAAGGGATAGAGAGATAAAGAGATAGAGAGATAGAGAGTCAGAGAGATAGAGAGACAGAGAGATAGAAAGATAGAGAGATAGAGAGATAGAGAGATAGAGAGATAGAGAGATAGAGAGATAAAGAGATAGAGAGATAAAAAGATAGAAAGATAGAGAGATGGGAAGATAGAAAGATAAAGACATAGAGAGATAGAGATATAAAGAGATAAAGAGATAGAGAGATAGAGAGATAAAAAGATAGAGAGATAAAAAGGTAGAAAGATAGAGAGATAGAGAGATAAAGAGATAGAGAGATAGAAAGATAGAGAGATAGAGAGATAGAGAGATAGAGAGATAGAGAGATAGAGAGATAGAGAGATAGAGAGATGGAGAGATAGAGAAATAGAAGGATGAAGAGATAGAAAGATAGAGACATAGCGAGATAGAGCGATAAAGAGATAGAGGGAAAGGGACATAGAGAGATAAAGAGATAGAGGGATAGAGAGATAAAGAGATAGAGAGATAGAGAGATAGAGAGACAGAGAGATAGAAAGACAGAGAGATAAAGAGATAGAGAGATAGAGAGATAGAAAGATAGAGAGATAGAGAGATAGAAAGATAGAGAGATAGACAGATAGAGAGATAAAGAGGTAAAGAGACGGAGAGATAGAGAGATAGAGAGACAGAGAGACAGAGAGATAGAGAGATAGAGAGATAGAGAGATAAAGAGATAGAGAGATAGAGAGATAAAGAGATAGAAAGATAGAGAGATAGTGAGATAGAGAGATAGAGAGATAGAGAGAGAGAGAGATAGAGAGATAGAGACATAGATAGATAGAGAGATAGAGAAATAGAGAGATAGAGAGAGAGAGAGATAGAGAGATGGAAAGATAAAAAGATAGAGAGATTGAGAGATTGAGAGATTGAGAGATTGAAAGATAGAGAAATAGAGAGATAGAAAGATAGAGAGATAGAGAGATAGAGAGATAGAGAGATAGAGAGATAGAGAGATAGAGAGATAGAGAGATAGAGAGATAGAGAGATAGAGAGATAGATAGATAGAGAGATAGAGAGATATAGAGATGGGGAGATAGAGAGATAGAGAGATGAAGAGGAAGAAAAATAGGGAGATAGGGAGATAGAGAGATAGAGAGATAAAAAGATAGAGAGATAGAGAGATAGAGAGATAGAGAGATAGAGAGATAGAGAGATAGAGACATAGAGAGATAGAGAGATAGAGAGATAGAGAGATAGAGAGATAGAGAGATAGAGAGATAGAGAGATAGAGAGATAGAGAGATAGAGAGATAGAGAGATAGAGAGATAGAGAGATAGAGAGATAGAGAGATAGAGAGATAGAGAGATAGAGAGATAGAGAGATAGCGAGATAGAGAGATAGAGAGATAGAGAGATAGAGAGATAGAGAGATAGAGAGATAGAGAGATAGAGAGATAGAGAGATAGAGAGATAGAGAGATAGAGAGATAGAGAGATAAAGAGATAGAGAGATAGAGAGAAAGAGAGATAGAGAGATAGAGAGATAGAGAGATAGAGAGATAGAGAGATAGAGCGATAGAGAGATAGAGAGATAGAGAGATAGAGAGATAGAGAGATAGAGAGATAGAGAGATAGAGAGATAGAGAGATAGAGAGATAGAGAGTCAGAGAGATAGAGAGATAGAGAGATAGAGAGATAGAGAGATAGAGAGATAGAGAGATAGAGAGATAGAGAGATAGAGAGATAGAGAGATAGAGAGATAGAGAGATAGAGAGATAGAGAGATAGAGAGATAGAGAGATAGAGAGATAGAGAGATAGAGAGATAGAGAGATAGAGAGATAGAGAGATAGAGAGATAGAGAGATAGAGAGATAGAGAAATAGAGAGATAAAGAGATAGAGAGATAGAGAGATAGAGAGATAGAGAGATAGAGAGATAGAGAGATAGAGAGATAAAGAGATAGAAAGATAAAGAGATAGAGAGATAAAGGGATAGAGAGATAAAGAGATAGAGAGATAAAGGGATAGAGAGATAAAGAGATAAAGAGATAGAGAGATAGAGAGTCAGAGAGATAGAGAAATAGAGAGATAGAGAGATAGAAAGACAGAGAGATGGGAAGATAGAAAGATAAAGACATAGAGAGATAGAGATATGAAGGGATAAAGAGATGGAGAGATAGAGAGATAAAGAAATAAAGAGATAAAGAGATAGAGAGATAAAGAGATACAGAGATGAAGAGATAAAAAGGTAGAAAGATAGAGAGATAGAGAGATAGAGAGATAGAAAGATAGAGAGATAGAGAGATAGAGAGATAGAGAGATAGAGAGATAGAAAGATAGAGAGATAGAGAGATAGAGAGATAGAGAGATAGAGAGATAGAGAGATAGAGAGATAGAGAAATAGAGGGATGGAGAGATAGAAAGATAGAGACATAGCGAGATAGAGCGATAAAGAGATAGAGGGATAGGGACATAGAGAGATAGAGAGATAGAGGGATAGAGAGATAAAGAGATAGAGAGATAGAGAGATAAAGAGATAGAGAGATAGAGAGATAGAATGATAGAGAGATAGAGAGATAGAAAGATAGAGTGATAGAGAGATAGAGAGATAGAGAGATAGAGAGATAGAGAGATAGAGAGATAGAGAGATAGAGAGATAGAGAGATAGAGAGATAGAGAGATAGAGAGATAGAGAGATAGAGAGATAGAGAGATAGAGAGATAGAGAGATAGAGAGATAGAGAGATAGAGAGATAGAGAGATAGAGAGATAGAGAGATAGAGAGATAGAGAGATAGAGAGATAGAGAGATAGAGAGATAGAGAGATAGAGAGATAGAGAGATAGAGAGATAGAGAGATAGAGAGATAGAGAGATAGAGAGATAGAGAGATAGAGAGATAGAGAGATAGAGAGATAGAGAGATAGAGAGATAGAGAGATAGAGAGATAGAGAGATAGAGAGATAAAGAGATAGAGAGATAACGAGATAAAGAGAAAGAGAGATAGAGATGTTGAGAGATTCAAAGATAGAGAGATAGAGAGATAGAGAGATAGAGAGATAGAGAGATAGAGAGATAGAGAGATAGAGAGATAAAGAGATAGAGAGATAAAGAGATAGAGAGATAAAGAGATAAAGAAAAAGAGAGATAGAGATGTTGATAGATTCAAAGATAGAGAGATAGAGAGATAAAGAGATAGATGGATAGAGATATACAGAAATCGAGAGCTAGAGAGAGAGAGAGAGATAGAGAGATAGAGATATAGAGAGTCAGAGAGATAGAGAGATAGAGAGATAGAGAGATAGAATGATAGAGAGATAGAGAGATAGAAAGATTGAGAGATAGGGAGATAGAGAGATAGAGAGATAGAAAAATAGAGAGATAGAGAGATAGAGAGATAGAGAGATAGAGAGATAGAGAGATAGAGAGATAGAGAGATAAAGAGATGAAGAGATAGAGAGATAAAGAGATAAAGAGATAAAGAGAAAGAGAGATAAAGATGTTGAGAGATTCAAAGATAGAGAGATAGAGGGTAGAGAGATAGAGAGATAGAGAGATAGAGAGATAGAGAGATAGAGAGATAGAGAGATAGAGAGATAGAAAGATTAAGAGATAGAGAGATAAAGAGATAAAGAAAAAGAGAGATAGAGAGATAGATAGATAGAGAGATAGAGAGATAGAGAGATAGAGAGATAGAGAGATATAGAGATGGGGAGATAGAGAGATAGAGAGATGAAGAGGAAGAAAAATAGGGAGATAGGAAGATAGAGAGATAGAGAGATAAAGAGATAGAGAGATAGAGAAATAGAGAGATAGAGAGATAGAGAGATAGAGAGATAGAAAGATAGAGAGATAGAGAGATAGAGAGATAGAGAGATAGAGAGATAGAGAGATAGAGAGATAGAGAGATAGAGAGATAGAGAGATAGAGAGATAGAGAGATAGAGAGATAGAGAGATAGAGAGATAGAGAGATAGAGAGATAGAGAGATAGAGAGATAGAGAGATAGAGAGATAGAGAGATAGAGAGATAGAGAGATAGAGAGATAGAGAGATAGAGAGATAGAGAGATAGAGAGATAGAGAGATAGAGAGATAGAGAGATAGAGAGATAGAGAGATAGAGAGATAGAGAGATAGAGAGATAGAGAGATAGAGAGATAGAGAGATAGAGAGATAGAGAGATAGAGAGATAGAGAGATAGAGAGATAGAGAGATAGAGAGATAGAGAGATAGAGAGATAGAGAGATAGAGAGATAGAGAGATAGAGAGATAGAGAGATAGAGAGATAGAGAGATAGAGAGATAGAGAGATAGAGAGATAGAGAGTCAGAGAGATAGAGAGATAGAGAGATAGAGAGATAGAGAGATAGAGAGATAGAGAGATAGAGAGATAGAGAGATAGAGAGAAAGAGAGATAGAGAGATAGAGAGATAGAGAGATAGAGAGATAGAGAGATAGAGAGATAGAGAAATAGAGAAATAGAGAGATAAAGAGATAGAGAGATAGAGAGATAGAGAGATAGAGAGATAGAGAGATAGAGAGATAGAGAGATAAAGAGATAGAAAGATAAAGAGATAGAGAGATAAAGGGATAGAGAGATAAAGAGATAGAGAGATAAAGGGATAGAGAGATAAAGAGATAAAGAGATAGAGAGATAGAGAGTCAGAGAGATAGAGAAATAGAGAGATAGAGAGATAGAAAGACAGAGAGATGGGAAGATAGAAAGATAAAGACATAGAGAGATAGAGATATAAAGGGATAAAGAGATAGAGAGATAGAGAGATAAAGAAATAAAGAGATAAAGAGATAGAGAGATAAAGAGATACAGAGATAAAGAGATAAAAAGGTAGAAAGATAGAGAGATAGAGAGATAGAGAGATAGAAAGATAGAGAGATAGAGAGATAGAGAGATAGAGAGATAGAGAGATAGAGAGATAGAGAGATGGAGAGATAGAGAGATAGAGAGATAGAGAGACAGAGAGATATAGAGATAGAGAGATAGAGAGATAGAGAGGCAGAGAGATAGAGAGATAGAGAGATAGAGAGATAGAGAGCTAGAGAGATAGAGAGATAGAGAGATAGAAAGATAGAGAGATACAGAGATGGAGAGATAGAGAGATAGAGAGATAGAGAGATAAAGGGATAGAGAGATAAAGAGATAGAGAGATAGAGAGTCAGAGAGATAGAGAGACAGAGAGATAGAAAGATAGAGAGATAGAGAGATAGAGAGATAGAGAGATAGAGAGATAGAGAGATAAAGAGATAGAGAGATAAAAAGATAGAAAGATAGAGAGATGGGAAGATAGAAAGATAAAGACATAGAGAGATAGAGATATAAAGAGATAAAGAGATAGAGAGATAGAGAGATAAAAAGATAGAGAGATAAAAAGGTAGAAAGATAGAGAGATAGAGAGATAAAGAGATAGAGAGATAGAAAGATAGAGAGATAGAGAGATAGAGAGATAGAGAGATAGAGAGATAGAGAGATAGAGAGATAGAGAGATGGAGAGATAGAGAAATAGAAGGATGAAGAGATAGAAAGATAGAGACATAGCGAGATAGAGCGATAAAGAGATAGAGGGAAAGGGACATAGAGAGATAAAGAGATAGAGGGATAGAGAGATAAAGAGATAGAGAGATAGAGAGATAA